>SSNS01000407.1:51256-118584 GCA_006937985.1 Aphyosemion australe | reverse complement strand
ATTCAGATCAGGGGGGCCGTTCCTCCCAACCACACCTCTCCAGGTCTCACTGTCGTTGCCCACGTGAGCATTGAAGTCCCCCAGCAGAACGAGGGAGTCACCCGAAGGAGCGCTTTCCAGTACCCCCTCCAGGGACTCCAAAAAGGGTGGGTAGTCTGAGCTGCAGTTTGGTGCATAAGCACAAACCACAGTCAGGACCCGTCCCCCCACCCGAAGACGGAGGGAGGCTACCCTCTCGCTCACCGGGGTAAACCCCAACGTACAGGCACCAAGATGGGGGGCAAGAAGTATGCCCACCCCTGCTCGGCGCCTCTCAGTGGGAGCAACTCCAGAGTGGTAGAGAGTCCAACCCCTCTCGAGGAAACTGGTTCCAGAGCCAGAGCCATGCGTTGAGGTGAGTCCAACTATATCTAGTCGGAACCTCTCAACCTCACACACCAACTCCGGCTCTTTCCCCACCAGAGAGGTGACATTCCACGTACCTAGAGCCAGCTTCTGTAGCCGAGGATCAGACCGCCAAGGTCCCCGCCCTCGGCTACCACCCTTTCCACATTGCACCCGACCCCTTTGGCCCCTCCCATGGGTGGTGGGCCCATGGGAAGGGGGACCCACGTCTCCTCTTCGGGCTGTGCCCGGCCGGGCTCCATGGGTGAAAGCCCGGCCACCAGGCGCTCGCCAGCGTGCCCCAACTCCAGGCCTGGCTCCAGAGGGGGGCCCCGGTGACCCGCGTCCGGGCGAGGGAACACTGGTTCCATTTATTTTTTTTCATCATAAGGGGTCTTTGGGCTGCACTTTGTCTGATCCCTCACCTAGGACCTGTTTGCCATGGGTGACCCTACCAGAGGCATAAAGCCTCAGACAACTTAGCTCCTAGGATCATTGGGACACTCAAACCCCTCCACCACGATAAGGTGGCAGCCCAGGGAGAGGACTGTGCAATGTGCTAAGTATCATTTTTAAAAATATACAGGGCATGTTTATTAGGTTAAATTTTATCTGTAAAAAATATAGGGGGCCCAGAAATTTTGGTTTCCATAGGGCCCAGAATTTCTGGCGGCACCCCTGTTTGTACGTAAGCAAGCTTTATAAAGAGCCCCCAAACCTTTTTCATGATCAGAAAAAAATTCTGCCGTTATCTTTGCACACACCAACTAATTAAACCTAATTTTCTACTCAATCCATCAGTCCCATGAATTAAACAAAGAGCTCTGACTCAGACTGCCTAATAAAACAGAGAAAAGTTGCTATGAAAGCTCAAATGCCAGGAGAGAGTGAGTGTGTTCAGGTTTTTAGAATGAAATTGCATGGAAGGTATTGCTGGACACAGCACCACAGAAAGGAAATGTAATTGGAGGTCTGCTTTATGATTAATGTTTTCATATGACACCAACCCAACAAAAACAGTTTAGTCTTCTAAAGGGAAGCCTTGACTGAAAAAGTGTGCTTGCAAAGCAGAATGAGCCAATATACACTGCTCACAAAAATTAAAGGAACACTTTTTTTATTGGGCCTGGCATGAAATCAATGAAACCTGTCTGATAATTTTCTGGTTGATTAAGCAGCTGAGGGCATTGTTAATCACTTTCAGCTGTATTGGTGTTCATGGACTTAACAACAGGTGCACTAAAGTGGCAACAATTACAAAACCCTCAAAACAGGACTGGTTTAACATGTGGAGGTCATTTCAAGTTTCTCCCTCTTGATCTTTTTTGGCTGGTTTTCCACTCGTGCTAGTTTTGGCTTGAGTAATTATCTCTACTGGCAGCATGAGGCGATTCCTTAACCCTACAGAAGTTGCACAGGTTGTCCAACTTCTCCAGGATGGCACATCCACACGTGCTGCAGCAAGAAGGTTTAATGTGTCTCCCAGCACAATCTCCAGAACATGGAGGAGATTTCAGGAGACTGGCGGTTATTCTCGGAGAGCTGGACAGGGCCGTAGAAGGTCCACAACCCATCAGCAGGACCGATACCTGCTCCTTTGTGCAAGGCGGAACAGGCTGAGCACTGCTCGTGCCCTACAGAATGACCTCCAGAGGGCCACTGGTGTGAATGTCTCTACCCAAACAATCAGGAACAGACTTCATGAAGATGGCCTGAGGGCCCGACGTCCTGTAGTGGGCCCTGTGCTCACTGCCCAGCACCGTAGAGCTCGACTGGCATTTGCTCAAGAACACCAGAATTGGCAAGTCCGCCACTGGCGCCCTGTACTTTTTACAGACGAGAGCAGGTTCACCCTGAGCACCTGTGATAGACGTGAAAGAGTCTGGAGAAGACAAGGAGAACGTTATGCTGCCTGCAACGTCGTTCAACATGACAGGTTTGGTGGTGGGTCAGTGATGGTCTGGGGAGGCATATCCATGGAGGGACGCACAGACCTCTACTGCCTAGGAAATGGTGCTCTGACTGCCATAAGGTATCCAGATGAAATCCTTGAACCCTTTGTCAGACCCTACGCTGATGCAGTAGGTCCTGGTTTTCTCCTAATGCACGACAATGCCCGGCCTCATGTGGCAAGAGTATGCAGGCAGTACCTGGAGGATGAAGGAATTGAAACAATTGAATGGCCTTCACGATCCCCTGACTTAAACCCAATAGAACATCTGTGGGACATTATGTTTGGGTCCATTAGGCGGCGCCAGGTTGCTCCTCAGACTGTACAAGAGCTCAGGGATGCCCTCACACAGATCTGGGAGGAAATGCCACAAGACACCATCCGTTGTCTCATTAGGAGCATGCCCCGACGTTGTCAAGCATGCACACAAGCTCGTGGGGGCCACACAAGATACTGAAAAGCATTTTGAGTTGCAGAAATGAAGTTTTTGAAATAATGGACTAGCCTGCCACATCTTCATTTCACTCTGATTTTAGGGTGTCTACACAATTGAGCCCTCTGTAGGCTGAACACTTTTATTTCCATTAAAAGACTTGGCATCCTTTTGTTCCTAAGACATTGCCCTGTCGTTATTTGTATAGATATCCAACTTCATATTGAGATCTGATGTATCTAATGTGTTTCTTTAAAGTGTTCNAATATACACTGCTCACAAAAATTAAAGGAACACTTTTTTTATTGGGCCTGGCATGAAATCAATGAAACCTGTCTGATAATTTTCTGGTTGATTAAGCAGCTGAGGGCATTGTTAATCACTTTCAGCTGTATTGGTGTTCATGGACTTAACAACAGGTGCACTAAAGTGGCAACAATTACAAAACCCTCAAAACAGGACTGGTTTAACATGTGGAGGTCATTTCAAGTTTCTCCCTCTTGATCTTTTTTGGCTGGTTTTCCACTCGTGCTAGTTTTGGCTTGAGTAATTATCTCTACTGGCAGCATGAGGCGATTCCTTAACCCTACAGAAGTTGCACAGGTTGTCCAACTTCTCCAGGATGGCACATCCACACGTGCTGCAGCAAGAAGGTTTAATGTGTCTCCCAGCACAATCTCCAGAACATGGAGGAGATTTCAGGAGACTGGCGGTTATTCTCGGAGAGCTGGACAGGGCCGTAGAAGGTCCACAACCCATCAGCAGGACCGATACCTGCTCCTTTGTGCAAGGCGGAAAATCAATGGATTACGAGTTTGTTTTGGGCCGCTGCTGTGAAAAAAACGATGCGCCGAACCAGAAATGCTTCTGGAGCGACGGATCCTTGTGCCAGATTGTGAACGAACGAATAACGCAAGAAATACGGCGATTCTTCCTGATGTAAGAAGTGAGTCTACCCTTTCTTTTGGTAGTTTTGGCATTTACATGATCATAGAGCACAATGTTCTGTGACTCTTCAAAAAACAGTAAAAACGCTGGCAGTCAGGGGCTTTCTGACCAGAAACGGCTGGCAGTTAATGAGTTAAAACTGGGTTTCTTTTTTCGAAATAAACTGTTTTTCTTTTGAGGCAAAAAAACGACTAGTTACTGCAACATTTCTGTCTATTCTGGATTAGGGAGACCTTTTGTATATGAATGCCTCAGCACAGTGTCTTGGTAAGATTGATGTGGTTTATCATGCCTCGCTGAGGTTTATTACTAACTGTAGACCACTGACCCATCATTGTGAATTGTATTCTCGAGTAGGATGGCCTTCTTTGTCCACCAGGAGGTTGGCACATTGGTACACTTTCATTTACAAGGCCATGCTTGGATTACTACCCAACTACATCTGTAACTTAATCTCACGGAGAAGTGTAACTTCTCACAGTCTGCGTGCAAACGATCAGTTGTTACTCTGTGTTCCGTTTGCGCGCACTGAACTGGGCAAAAGGGCTTTTGTTCACTCTGCTCCTTCTGCATGGAACAGGCTGCAGGAAAACTGGAAACTAACCGAGCTCATCTCCTTGAATACATTTAAAACCAGACTGAGAGCCCTTGAGACAGATTCCCTGTGTTGTAACTGCCTTCTGTAATTCTGTACATAACATGTCTGTGTAACTGAAAAATACTGTAACTAACTTTTGCTGCCTCTTGGCCAAGACTCCCTTGAAAATGAGGTTTTTAATCTCAATTGGACCTTCCTGGTTAAATAAAGAATAAATAAAAAAATAAAAAAATAAATAAAAACACATCACGCGCGTTTACTATTGACTTTTTTAGTTTACCTTACTTATTTTTTGTATTAGATTTATATTTTTATTATCATACCATACCATATGTCTGATTCTGTGAAAAAGCATGAATAAAATGTGTTTTTTTAGTTGGGTAAACACCTTCCTCCATAGAAATAAATGCACTGGAAGACCCATCCAAGATGGTGGCCTACTGCTACGCCAGCTCCAATCGGCAATGCGAGTCCACCTTGCATCTACATATATGTCTGTAATTTGTTCTATTCTATTGTTTCTTTGTTATGAATGTTATTTCATTGGAAAGCCTGATTTTATGGAAGCCCCTAGAGGCAAGCAAAGAATAAATCTTTTAAATGAAGTCTCATTTTCTAAGTTTGACAAAAATTTCCTTTTCTTTTGATTTTATGACTGGTGGGGCTGCCGAAGTTTATGTAAAAATGTTGCAAAAATATTTTAAAATTTTCTTTATTTTTATTTTCATGTCAGCATCGCAAAGATGAAATCAAATAACGTTTTGGGAAAGTGCAAATTTTTCATTTGTTATTATTATTATTGTTGTTGTTATTTATAATACTTGATAACAGCACATGAGCACCATTTACACGGGATTCAACTCAAAATGAACAAAACTTTTCACATCACATTGAGAAGATGTACTTTCTTCTAACCTGCTGCTCAAATTTAACTTTTCTTTGAAGTACATGGAGATATTGAAACATACCTTATAGAAGCTGGTGGAGACCAGAGGTTTGTGTTCATTCATGTAGGAGTTGTTAGTATCAGGTACTTTTCCTGTCAGGGGTGTTAAAGGAGAAATGTTGGTATTAAAATATTCACGGAAAACTGTTGTCTCTCTCAAAATATGCCTTGGTCATAATTTATAAAATCATAAAAGAAAAATAAATTTGGTCAGTCTTAGAAAATAAGACATCATCTTCTGTATAATTAACAACTCAAAAATGAGTGAATACAAACATTTTTCTGAGGATTTTGGATGCTATCTATTTAGAGCTGTGCAGTTCAAATAGTGTGAGATTTAATTATATAAACATACTTTCCCTTACTTTCTGTTTCAACCAGTATGATGCAGCTACACCCTTGAGTAAAAAACTCAAGTTAGAATGAGATTATCTTTAAAATTATTTAGAGACTAAACAGTTTGTACTCTTTCAAATCAAAAAGTATTCTCACATGTCTGCAATGAAGGTTAAACCAAGACAAAAGAATGAAAAAACTGAAAAATCTGTACAGCAGAAGCTATTTGGTGATAGTAGACTTAGTTCCACTTCTAAAAATAAGAGGGCAGCAACACATCAGCTTTGATGGCAGTGAAACCCCTTCTGACAGCCATGAAACTCAATTCAAAATTCTGCAAATGCAAATGACTACTTTGACATGGTTGAAGGCCCACCAGATATTTTTTAAAGATATAAAGATTTGTTATTTAAACGAAGAGAACTCTGTCTCCTATCATGTATTTCTCATGACATTAATCCTTGTATTGTGTTGGAAAGCTGCCCACATCTTTAGTGTTTTAACCAAGGGAGCACCCCACAAATCCAGAACTGCTCCCAACACGGAAGTGCCAAAAATTGCAGTTCCACCCTCATCCACTAGGGTCTGGCTCCAAAGTGGAGCAAATCCTCATTGACTCCCATGTTAAAAATGACAATTTCACAGCAGAAATAAACATGTTTACAGCCTGGTTAAAAAAAAAAAAACATTTGAGGTTTAATAGGTCTAGTTTACAGTCCTGACAACTCTAAGGGGGTGAATCTTTTGTAACTCTTCCGTTTAGGTGTAATTAAAGCTTGAAATTATGAATAATTAGATTTGATTGACAGGAAGCATGAGCGTCAGAGCTAGTGTAAGCGGCTAGCTCCAGGGAAGGCCTCAGCCTCACGTTAATAGATGTTCGGCCATTTTGACTCTCTGAACTTTAGTTGTGTTCTCTGTGTGTTTGGATATTAATTCATTCACTGCCATTGACAACATTAGTGATCAATTACATTTTTTTACGTGGTGGGCGTAAAACTGCAGCTGATTAAAGTCGGGCGTAAGGACCCATTTTACTGTGCTGTGGTTTATTGTCCACCTGGTCCAAACAGTTCCTTCCTTCAGGAGTTTAGTTGTGAAGCTGTCCAGACTGGTGATTGTGGGTGATTTTAACATTCACATTGATGACTCTGACCACTTTGCTAGGAGCTTTTCCAGCCTTATGGACTCTTTCACTTTTACTCAGCAAGTTTCTGGCCCCACACACACCAGAGGACATACTCTGGACCTTGTTTTTACCCTGGGTTTAAATGTTGACAGTGTTTCTCCTGAGGATGTTTATATCTCAGATCACCATTGCATTTTTTTCAACTTGTCAATTTCTGCGTCCCCACCTCCTGCTCACCATTTGGTTAGTTCTTGTTTTCTTAATGAGAGCACAGCTAGAAAATTTTCTGATGCTTTCAATCCACCTTAACCCTCTGATGCTGACCCTGACTCTTTGACTACTCACTTTAACGAGCACTGCCTCTCCATTCTGGACAACATCTGTCCTGTCAGAACCAGATCAGTTCCTGCAGTGAACCCTACTCCCTGGTTTTTTGACAGCATTCACAGCCTGAAGCACCAGTGCAGAAAAACTGAGCGCTTGTGGAAGAAAACTCGTCTCCATGTCCATCTGTTGCATCTAAAGGATCTTCTGACCTCCTTTAACTCTGCAGTCAGATGCAAGGGTGTCATATTTCTCCAACCTGGTGTCCCAGAGCAAAGGGAATCCCAAGGTGTTGTTTACCACCATCAGCAGTATTGTCTTTGCTGCTTCACTTACAGCCTCCATTCACTCTAATGGAGGTTGTGAAAACTTCCTGTCTTTCTTTGTGGACAAAATCAATAAGGTGAGATCTAGCATCTCTCCTTCAGCCTCAGCTCTGCCTCCTCCGACGCCAACCCAGCCCGTCCTCCTAGATAGCTTTGCTCCTGTTTCTCTGCCTGAACTAACCAGACTAGTTAACCTTATGAAAATATCTGCATGCCCCCTCGACATCTTACATTCATTGTTGTTTAAAAATGCTTTTCAGTCCATTGGTTCCAGTGTGCTCTCTGTAATTATTGCTTCTCTGGTCTCTGGTCAGGTCCCTGCTTATTATAAGAACGCTGTAATCTACACGCTTCTTAAAAAACCCAATCTTGATCCATCTCTCCATAGCAGCTTTAGACCCATCTCTAAACTTCCGCTCATCTCCAAGATCTTGGAAAAGGTTGTGGCTAAACAACTCACAGCTGCTCTTGATAAACATATCATCTCTGATAGTATCCAGTCAGGTTTTCGTAGAGCTCATTCTACTGAAAGAGCTCTTCTCAGGGTCTCTAATGACCTTCTGACTCACAGTGTTGCAGGGGACTGTTCTGTTCTGGTTCTGCTGGACCTGACTGCAGCCTTTGACACTGTTGACCATCACCTGCTACTGGATAGGCTGAGAGACTGGGTAGGCCTATCAGAAACTGCTCTGGAGTGATTCTCCTCTTATCTATCAGAGTGTTCCTTCTCTGTGGCCATCTCCAACGTTTGGTCCTCCACCTCCCTCACCCATGGTGTCCCACAAGGTTCTGTGCTGGACCCTCTACTTTTCCATCCAACTGTACATCTCCTTTAAGCCCCATGAGTTGTCTAAGCTGCAGCTGTTGCACGCCTGCTTGTGTAGAGATTGTTAAAAGAATAATTTAATGTAGAGAAACATCACAGGTTAAAAATATTTTCTTTATTTCATGATCAGCTGGTTAAAAACATATTTTCTTTATTCCATGATTAAAATACATATTTGTTATTTTACAAGACAAGCTAATGTAAACATGTAATCTAGTTCATAAGTGAGAATGCGTGAGTACAATGCACTGCCATTATCGATCGAGTGATCTGTGATCTATTATTTCTGCCTTTTGAGACAAAGTAAAAAAGGGTCATAAAGTGTTCAAAACGTATTTTCTTTAAAATAACTTTTTTTATTTCTACTATTCTATCTGTTTTTAGAGAGCAGTAACCTTTCTACGGTTTGTTATAAGAGGTTTTTCACAGCTCTTTTAGTGATTGGTAAGGTCTAAGTTGACGCAGGGGGAACATAGCACTTCCGCTCGTCCACACTGGAAGTGAGAGCAGTAACATCATGTCCGTGTTGTTTCTTCACTATCCCCCTTTTTCAGGTAAAAACTCAGACTGTTATACGTTTATATTCATGTGTGTGTTAATTAAACATGGGAAAACGTCTGTGCAATGCTTGTAGTAAAACCTGAGTAAAATTAAAAGCTACATGTGCCAGTTTTCTTGCTAGCTCGGCCTCGTGCCACTGAGATGGCGGCTACAGGAAGGAACTATAAAGTTGTTGTCTGATGGTTATCATTGGTGAAAGATGTTTTATGAATCCAGGCGTTTTTTTATTACTTTGTAAAAGAAAAGTGATGTAAAATGCTGTAATTTTACAAGACATCATCCTGCCTAAGTTTTCATATGACACATTCATGATGCATACATATGATACAGAAGTCCAGTAGCTAAATGCTATGTAGTTTACATTTATTTTATGCTAACAAATTATTTTTTATATTATGTGCATGTAATGCAGAAATTTGGTGTATTTTGCTGAAAGTTCATTATTACACTGGAAGTGAGAGAAGTAACATCGTGTCCATGTTGTTTCTTCACTATCCCCCTTTTTCAGTGGTGTAACACTTAGACTCTATTAAAACCTGGAAGGCTGGGAACTTTCTACAGCTGAATGAAGACCAGACTGAGATCCTCATCTGTGCTCCAGACAAGCTGGTTCCCAAAGTCAGAGACTCTCTTGGTCAGCTTGCTTCTCACACCAAACCCTCTGTCAGGAACCTTGGTGTTCAGCCTGGATTCTCATGTCAGTTGTCTTGTTGGCTCTTCCTTCTTCCATCTCAGGAACATTGCTAAGCTGAGTCCCATTCTGTCCCGCTCTGAACTGGAGATTGTTCTCCACACCTTCATCTCCTCACGCTTAGACTACTGCAACTGGCTTTTCACTTGTCTGAGCAGAACCTCCCTGAACCGTCTCCAGGTGGTCCAGAATGCCTGTGCTAGGCTGCTGACCAAGTCCTCCAAACACACCCACGTCACCCCGCTCCTCTTCCAGCTTCAATCTGGAGTTTTCCCCTTTCAGGAATTATGAATGACTTTTTTAGAAACCCATAAAAGTGATTGTCTTATCATGTAGTGTGCTATAATAAAAGCGATGTCTTTTTTTTTTGCTAAGCCCACCCCCTGCCCCGTAAAATCCATGCAAGTAAAACTAACCAATAGCATTAGACTACCGCTTACGTGCTTCAAATGTAAGGACGCACCTCGGCTGATGCAGCGTTGATGAACATTTCACAGACAAGTAAGTCTTTAAAATAAAATTAAAGACGTTAAAATATATATATATATATATATATATATATATATATATATATATATATATATATATATATACATATATATTGTCGGCCAAAGAAGCACATTCATGAACAAGAAACGTGCGGTCAACATCTTAAATTATCGAGCTGACTCGACTATTGGTGGGATACGCTTGTCAGCCACTAGATGGATCAGATAAAATAAATACTCCGGAGAGCTACTTTAACTTCATCATTTCAAGATCCTGGTTCTGGTTTTTAGGGCCTTACATGGACAAGCACCATCATACATTGGTGATCTTCTCAGTCCCTACACCCCCAGCAGGTCCCTGAGGTCCAGTGATCAAAGCCTACTGGTTGTGCAGCACCAGGCTAAAGACCAAAGGTGACAGATCATTTGCTGCTGTGGCCCCAGACTCTGGAACTCTCTCCCCCTGAGCCTGAGATCAGTGGACTCAGTGGTCTCTTTTAAAAAGCAGCTGAAAACTCACCTGTTCAGGTGGCTTTTGAGTGACCTTTGGTTGATCCTTCTCTGCTACCTTCTCTTCATTCTGCTCTGTCTACCATTTCTGCCTTTTCCATGATCCACTGATCACCCTTTCCTTTTGCCTTTTTTCACATCCTTTTTTTAATCACAATTTTTACTTTTCCCTTTTTTGATAATTTTAATACATTTTTAATTTTAATTTTACTTTTTGTTTTTGTGAAGCACCTCGTGATTTTTTATCTTGAGAGGTGCTATATAAAAGATTGTTTCTTCTCCTTCTTCTTCAATCAAATCCTGTTTTTACTATGTTGTCCGATCGGTCCTGGGGGATCCAGGTGATTGTCGGCATATTAGACACAATGTAAATTCTTAACACAAAAATGAGATGTTTTTTATCCATTACCTGGTATTTTTAAGGTACATGGTGCAGTCACTTTTCTCTTCCCCTTGGTCTGCCCCCAAGATGTCAGTCATCTGTCATCCCATCCTCCCAGTTTGAAGAAGACATCAGTCAGATCCCTACTGACACCCCACTGTAAAAATCCACATGTGACAGACAGCTGCTTCTGACAAAAAGGTTCTTCCAGGTATGCTTTTGGTTCCAAATAGACATTTATTTATAGCCTAGATGTTTCAGGTTTTATTCAAATCTATTTTTATTACCGGTACCTTTATTTACAACACAAAAGTGCTCTTGGTTCATTTTCTTTTAGATAAATTCTGAAATGCACTGAAATGATTGTCTAAGTACAGATATACCTTTTAGGAAACTGGCTCCTGACTCTCACAAATGACTTATTTATATACTCTGCTGTACATTATGGTAGATCTAGCACTTAGTCACATAAGAATTATACTGTTGTATGGAACAGACTTACTCCTCCTACCTGCTACGGGTTGGGATGTAATATGATAGAGTCTCTAAATTTGTTTTCAGTGTTTATTCACACATTAATTCATTTGATGTTTGACCATAATACTATTTTAAGACACTGACACAGGTTCTTGAACAGGTCCTTTGTTTTCATTTGTTTTCATTGCACATGCTAACTAAACCTTAAAACACCCCACAATCTCTCTACATCACATTTCTAATCAATAAATGTGTGGGTGGTGTGCCTTGCTGGTGCTAATCATAGCTCAGCACAGGCGTAGGGGTCTGAGGTGGAGTTCACATGCTGCCTGAGCTGTGTGAGCCACAGCACAACATCTCATTATCATACATGTGCTGATTAGTTTGCCAGAGTCCCACCCTGTAACGGCCTCTTTCTGCTCATTTAAATAAATCTGAATATGGCAAGCACAGGATGAGGAAGCGATTCATTTGATAGCTGAAGAGGCAGCTTAAAGATGTTTCTGCAAACCCTGACACTTGTGTATGAGTTTCTCACTTATATCCTGATTCTGTTAAAGGGAATGGACAAGCCCACATTTAATCAGTTTGAGCTGTTGTAATCAGCAATGTCACCTCTCTCATCAGCTCCTATCCAGACGCTACCAACTACTGATGTTTGCAAATTATTAAGCAAATATTTCCCCATGGCATAGCTTTGTTCCCGCTGAGGGAGAATTGATTACTGATTAGAGCCGAGTCATTCTGCAGATGTAAGCGTTTTTTTGTGTGTGTGTTATTTTGACTGTGATCCAATGTTACTCTGTTTACATATGAATCCAAAAGGCAGGCGACATGGCACAGATGGTGCTTTATGCTGGATGATTTCTCAGCAGACGTTATTCAAATGGTTATTCAATGTTAAATGTGCTAAGTGTGGTGGGGGAGGGTTGCAACAGAAGTGAAGAAAATCAGGAGATTGTTTCAGCAACATGTGCTCTGAATACTAATCATGCAAAAACATCCACCCAGGACCTAAAATATACACATCTACCCACCAGACAGACCGGGAGAAGCTAAATGTATTAATGTAAAAAATGAAACTCTAGAGAGGGCTCTGGTTGGATTGGAATCGGTTGCTGTTGTTGGTAAAATCTGAACAAAATCTGCATGCTATTTGGAAAGTAGGCAATCACCTTTAGCTTTGCTGAATTTGCCCACAGATACATTTTGAAATAAATAGTTGTACAACAAATGAGGCTGTAAGACGCCAGGCAGGTACTGAATGAAAGTTACCAATGATCCATTAAGATCACTCTGATCCTTTTCCTTCTCGTGAGAATCAGTTTATTTGCCAGACAACACTTGGTTCTTTGAGTTACTAAGCTGAACTAGAAAGTGGGTCATATGAAAACTCAAAGTCATCCTGAGTATAGGGCAATTATATTTTAATGTACATAAACAGAGGTAAACGCCACATCATACCAAATGTATTTCTGAAGCACATTAAAGCACAGCGTGACAGCTGACCAGTGCTGTACAGTAAAACAGACTTAAAATACAATAAATAAAACAGAGCAATCACCAATAAAACACAGAGCAAGGGAACGAAGAAACAATCACTGGCCAAACGCCAAGTCACAACAGTAGGTTTTTAATAACCACTGAAAATCAAGTGGGGAATGGTGCCTGTCTAACAAAAAGGGGAAGTGTGGGGGCAGCAAACATAAAGGAACGTTCAATTCAATTCAGTTTAATTATACAGTGACAAATCAAGAGTCGTCTCCAGGTACTTCACAAAGTAAAACATTCCAATTGAGTTCAGTTCATTATGCCAGTTAGTTAAAAGTTTCCTATAAAATGAATCCAGCAGATTGCAGAGTCACTGACTTGTTGTGTCATTGTCTTTTCAGCAATCCCCATACTAAGTAGAGATGCACCGATCAGGATTTTGAGGGCCGATCACCAAAAGCAGTATCTGCCGATCCCGATATTACCGATCACAGCATCAAATCCATAAATTCTTCAATATTGTTTTCTCATGTACGCAACATTGCCATTGTATTATTAGTATAAAAAGTAGGAGATGAGAAAGTATCATTGACCATTGTTTGATTGCAGGCTGAGGTCATGTGCAATATTTAACACTCTACAGACTCTCTTAGAGACAACTTGGACTCAGCTTAAATAGTGCAAGAAAACAAAAAGAAAAAAAACTTGTATTTGTGTGTTGTGAGGTTTATTTTTATATTATTATTATTATTATTATTATTATTATTATTATTATTATCATAACAGTTGCTGTAATGATATGAGTAATGTTATGTGTTAGTTTTATTTTGAAGGGCAGTTCAGCGGCTAGAAAAGGTTGCTGTTTCCGGTTCCAGGTCAGCGGCTGTTATGTTATGCTAAGAAAAGCCGCCCAGTTCTGAACTGTTCTGTGGATAAATGGAGAAGTTGTACGCCGTGGGTTACGGCCGACAGTAGGCTGAATGAAAGACCCCTAAGCGAGTGACCTGAGAGAGTCAGAGTCGTTACGTTAATAGCTTTATTTATTTATTTCCTGTAGCGGATGCTAGCGAGCGGAACTCGGCGTCGTCCACCACAGAGAAAGGTTGCTCGTCTAACATGATGCCTTAAATTACTTCTCAGGTTAGTTGCCCATTTTACAGACGGTCACGCTCACACAGACGAGTGGTTAGAGCAGCTGTGTGTGTCTGACTGCTGCCGCTCCGACTCCGAGTGTCTTTTCATTTCTACAGGGAGACATGAAATCTCACCTCACAGCCCAGAGTTTGCTCTTTCAAAGTCCTATTAAATTTGCTGTTTTGACGCATTTTAAAGAGCTTCCCCCGCTCGTTTAGATCACTCTCACAGATGGAGTAAAAGTTAGTTTTACATATTTGTCGCTGTGCGCATGCGGGTGAGGGAGGCGTGATGCTGCAGCTACATACAGGTTCTCTGTCGGCCGCAAAATATGAGTGACAGGTGATCGGCTGGTATGATCGGCTCTGACAGGAGTTGCCGATCACGTGTTTTTTCACCAATATCGGCCTATTACGAGCAGTTATCGATCAATCGGTGCATCCCTCATACTAAGCAAGCATGTAGTGACATTGGAGAGGAAAACTCCCTTTTAACAGGAAGAAACCTCCAACAGAACCTGGCTCAGTATGAGCGTGATTTATTTTTCATGTGTGGTATGCGGAGTAACAGGAGATCAGCAGACCTCAAAGCGCACACAGGGAGTAATCAGGTCAGACACGTAAGATGGGGCAAGATGATTTAGTGCTTTAAAAACAAAGGTCAGGGCCTTGAACTTCAGCTGAAAATGAATTGGGAGCCAGTGTACATGAGCCAGGACAGGGGTGATATGGTGACGTCTATTGGTATTTGTCAAGAACTTGGCTGCAGCGTTCTGAACCTTTTGAAGCCTTTTAAGGGCCGAGGCAGGGATACCAAAGAGGGTTGAGTTAGCATAATCCAAACGTGAGGTAATCAAAGCGTGTATGACAGACTAAGTGAAAAATGGCTTTTCTGGTCAAAGTGCATTACACAACAACCCCCCACCCCTCTCACACACACACACACACACACACACACACACACACACACCGTGTTCAGGGGGCTACATGGGGGTTCAAGGGCACTTGTACACAACGCCTGGTGTTTTGGTCGCTTGTCTACCGCTCCTATTTTTATTTTCAGCTATTGTGTTTTTAAACTGCTGGATGTCTGAGTCCTGCATTATTGCTTCATACGATCGACCTACCCTCATTGATCTACAGAAGAACCTTGGATCTCTTCACTTTCACAGCAGTGAGTTTGGAAGGTCCTTTGGCTCGCTGTTCACTTCGGTCCCGGCGTTCCTGCTCAGCTCTCCGCTGCCTTCATGGTACAGAAGAAAGCGTCGCCGACGCGGCAGGCGGGGAGGCTGGCGAGTCAGGCTGAGAGGTTCTTTGATGTCCTCATCTTCAAAAACTCTCACCCCTCTGAAGAACCCGGATTCTGAACTCTGGCACCAGCAAACGCACCTCATCCCGGTCATCTGTCGAGGAAACCCCGGATGTGTCCATTATCGGACGGACCGACAGCAACGAACCCGTGGGGCTAACCTCAGCTATCCAAAGACGATAGCTCGCGCCTCCAACTTGGCTGTGAGAGGTCCGCCTCATCCCTCAGGATCGCACTCATTGATCGATTGGAAATAAAACAGCGGTTCTTAAGGATTACTTTATCGACCAAGCGGTAAATCTGTTTTTTATGACGGAAACTTGGGTCCAGCCTGGTGAGTTGGCCTCTATTTCAGAACTTTGTCCACTTGATTGTTTGGTTTTAAATCAGCCCAGACCTGCTGGTCGTGGTGGGGGTTTGCTAACTTTGTACAACTCCTCCCTTCATCTGAAACCACTCTCTGGTGTTGTGACTCCTACCAGCTTTGAGCTGTCAGTGTTTGAACTGGAGGCTACCAACCTGTTTTCTGTGCCCTCTGCTACCGCCTGCCTAAATACAACACTGCTTTTTTGAATGAATTCTCTGACTTTTTGGCAGACTTCCTCCCAAAATATGAGTGTGGGATTATTCTTGGGGATTTTAATATTCATATCTGCTGTCCCACAAAACCCTTGGTGAAGGATTTTCTGGACATCTTGGACTCTTTTGATCTTCAGCAACTGGCCAAGGATCCTACCCATGAGTGGTCCCATACATTGGATGGTTTTATCATTTTGGAATGCGTATTTCTGATTTATCTGTAAATCAAGTAGGCATTTCTGATCATTTTCCAATTACTTTTACTATCTCAGACCTAACATCTCCTCCTATAAGACATCAGGCAAAATGTTATGCCCGGTACATCTCTCCCTCCACCTCTGCCATGCTGATATCTAATTTGGAGTCTGGCCTATCAGCCTCTTCCTCCTTCTCTACATGTGAGGGGGTGGATGCTCTGGTAAACTGCCTAAACATGGTCTGTTCTACTGCTCTTGACTCTGTTGCACCTCTAAAAATCAGGCATAAAAAAACCAAAATAATAACACCCGTCCTCTCAGACGTCGATGCAGAGTGCTGGAACGTAAATGGAAAAAGGACAGGCTTCACATCTCCCTACAAATGCTGAAAGACTCTGGCTGCCTACCAAAATTTTGTCAGGTTAGCTAGAAATAAGTATTTAGCCAACATCATTGACAGGCATCTTGGTGACCAGCGCAAGCTTTTTACTACCCTTAACTCAATTCTTTCACTTAAGGAATCTAATGCCCTTTCCACTCCAACTACAGCTCTATGTGTTGACTTTCAGAATCCTTTCTTGCAAAAAATCTGCTCAATTAGACATAGTGTCTGTGCTCCGGGGCCAGTTTCACCTGGGGTGTTGCACTGTCCTCCTCTGTTTTCCACATTTGATCCTGCCTCCCTTCAGGATCTTTACAAACTGATTCAATCTATGAAGCCATCTGGTTCCCCACTGGATCCTCTACCACCTAGATTGCTATTTGGGGCACTCCCTGTGGTGGGTCCCTTTTTTCTGGACATCCTAACCAACAGTCTATCATCTGGTGTGTTTCCGGGAGCCTTTAAGAAGGCAGTCATCCAGCCACTACTGAAGAAACCGGGCCTGGATCCCAATGACTGTAAATTTCCGTCCGATATCCAAACTCTGTTTTTTTGTCAAAGGTTACTGAAAAAGTGGTGCATGCTCAGCTATTACTTCATCTAGAAAACCATTCTCTGCTTGATCATTTTCAGTCTGCATTTAGACCTCATCATAGCACTGAATCTGCCCATATTCGTGTGCTGAATGATATCCTGGCGGCAACTGACTCTGGCTCTTATGTCCTGCTATTATTACTTGACCTCTCAGCAGCATTTGATACAGTTGACCACACAATTCTCCTGAACAGGCTGGAGGCGTTGGTTGGAGTCAGGGACTCCTTTAGACTGGTTCCACTCATACTTGACAATAAAGAAGTTTTAGTGTCCATATAGGTGGGTGCTCTTCACCTTTTGTGCCGCTTACATGGGGGGTGCCCCAGGGGTCTGATCTGGGTCCACTCCTTTTTTCTATTTACATTCTGCCACTGGGAAACATTTTGGCAAAGCATGGCCTGAATTACCATCTTTATGCAGATGACTGTCAGATCTATCTAGCTCTAAATCAGTCAAGTTCAACCAATCTGCTCCATGAATGTCTTCTGGACATTAAAGGAAAAGTTCGCTTTTTTAGACATTAAGTTTTATGTGTTCCTTCACCCACCCAGTGCTCTGTAAACTTTGACCCATTTCACACACACCCCCCTGCCCAGAGATTTTCAGGGGAGAAGTGATTCATAAAGGTAGTTCTGGCTAGTTTCGGGGCGCTTTATCTGCGCCGTTTAGCCTCACAAAAGGATTAGCCTCTGAAAGCATGGCTAATTTGCATCTCACAAACAAAGAGAAAAAATTTACAACGTCACATTACAACGGGACTAGTTTTTGTCATTCGTATCCCTGCGCCGGTCACCGCAGCAGCTAGAACGGGCTCGTGTCTGGCTGCTAATCCTAGCTGTATGAGTGAAACAACAACTTCTAAATTCACTTAAAAGTAGTTTTTCTTAAATATATCGAGCCATGGTGCATACCTGCAGGTTCCCGGGTTGTAACAATAAGGATGTTACAGGATCACCTTTTCGGTTTGACACTTTTCCTGCTAAGGACGTTTCTCTAAGGCATCAGTGGCTTTTAGCAATCGGCTACTCCAAGGATACTCGGCTGGAACGAGTCAAAACCTTTCGTTTGTGCAGTGCACACTTCAAAGAGGATGATTACATCAGGAAAAAGTTCGGGAAAAGTGAAAGACTGTTTTTGAAGAGTTCGGCCGTACCAGAAATCTGGGTAAGTTTTGTTTTTAAAAAATGATTTATTCCGCTATGTCTGCTGTATTCATGCAATCATCTTCGCATTTTAGCGCATTATTTATGCAATCATCTTTACACCGATGGTTGATCATAGACTGCAGTAGCTTTGTCAACAATCTGTGTTGATGTGTGTGTTTTGTGTAGCAAATGCAATTCTTCATCCGTGTACTCTGGCTCATAAAGATATCCTAGTAGTAAAATAAGTTTCTTCTTCATCTGATATAGTGTTAAAATGAAATTCGTCATCAGATGAGACGGAGTCTGACATGTTTTCGGCATTCGGCAGTGAAACAGCTGACATACAAAGCGCTGTTTAATATCCGCGGTGAGCGGCGCAGGGATACGAATGACAAAAACTAGTCCCGCTGTAATGTGACGTTGTAATTTTTTTCTCTTTGTTTGTGAGATGTAAATTAGCCATGCTTTCAGAGGCTAATCCTTTTGTGAGGCTAAACGGCGCAGATAAAGCGCCCCCGAAACTAGTCAGAACTACCTTTCTGAATCACTTCTCCCCTGAAAATCTCTGAGCAGGGGTGTGTGTGTGAAATGGGTCAAAGTTTACAGAGCACTGGGTGGGTGAAGGAACACATAAAACTTAATGTCTAAAAAAGCGAACTTTTCCTTTAAGACCTGGCTTGCTTCCAATTTCCTAATGTTAAATGACAATAAGACTGAGGCTGTTCTTTTCAAACCGAAACACACTGTGCATACATTGGATGACTTTGATCTATCTATCCTAAACCTTAAAACCAGCATGACTAGTCTTGGTGTTAAGTTAGATGCTGACCTGAAAATGTATGCGCATGTAAATGCTACTGTTAGATCTTGTTTTTTCCAACTCCGTCGTATAACCCGTCTAAAACCTATTCTCAAAAAACAGCATCTGGAATCTGTCATACATGCATTTGTCACCTCTAGACTTGATTATGCAAACTCTGTTCTCATTGGTGTTAATGCATCCACCATAAGCTGCTTGCAGAAAGTCCAAAATGGTGCAGCAAGGATTCTTACTAAGTCAAGTAGACGCTGTCATATTACACCTGTTCTGACTGACCTACACTGGCTCCCTGTGCACTACCGGGTGCAGTTTGAAATTTTAATGTTTGCTTTTAAAGCTCTGCATGGCCTTGCTCCCCTCTACCTAACAGAGCTGCTCTCACCTTACATTCCCTCCAGGTCACTAAGGTCTGCTGATCAAAAACTCCTCTGTATACCTAAAATGACCTATGAAGCTCGGGGGCAACGTGCATTCACATACGCTGCACCGTTGTGGAATGCGCTCCCTCTGTCCGTATGCCAGTCTTCTTCACTGGTGCAATTCAAATCCAGCCTAAAAACTTACATTTTTCAACTAGCTTTTGGCTGATGAGTGTGTTCTTGTGCTGCATTTTACTTATTTTATGGTCTTAGAGTATTTTGATCTTACTGGTTTTATTTTTTTATTTTTAAACATGCACTCTCTGTATGAGGGTGAATTTTAATCCAGTGTTTTTATGTTTAAGTTTTTTACCCTGTGCAGCACTTTGGTCAGCTGACATGCTGTTTTTAAATGTGCTTTTACAAATAAATATGGTATGGTATAGTATGGTAACGTCTGGCCCAAAACATCCACCTTCTGATACTATTTGTCAACCACTGTTCCAACCAATAGAATAAATAGAATATATCCTTTTCTTTCCTTCATGGGGAATTTTTGGTATAACTGCAGCAATTACATTTACAACAGGAGCAAAATTGGAGAGTAAAAATAGAGAATAAAGAGTAATTAAAAATTTGAGTAAAAATACTAGAAAACATAACACAGACATACTAAAAATTTTCAGAATTCAAAAATGCTGAGTATTTACATATTTTAGGAAATTAAATATATAAAAATACTGTGTGGTTTAAAAAAATGTGTTTATGGTGAATAGGAAACATGATTGGGAAACTGCAAATGCATGAATTAGTGTGTGCAGGTAGAATGAAAACAGAAATATATGAAAATCACAAAAAGCAGCAGGAATAAAAGAAAGCAAAATAAGTAATTTACTGGGTTAGGTGGGAGCAGTGGTGGTTGTAAAGTCTAACAGCTGCTGGGAGGACAGACCTACGATAGCATATATCCACCTAGAATGCAGCAGTCTGTCACTGAAGGAGCTCCACAACAGCTGCATGCATGTGGGGGAGACATTTTCTAACAGTGATGTTATTTTTGCTAGAGTCCTTCTGTCTCCCACCTCCTGATGATCAAGGGGACATCCTAGGAATGAACTGGCCTTCTTAATGAGCTTATCTAATCTTTGTCTTTGAGCCATAGAGATCTGCTGACACCAGTCCACAAAATCCACTAAATAACTAAATCTCTGAATGTATCACCATGGTAACAGACACTGAACTTTTGAAGACACTTTGAGCTTGTCCCAGTCCCCTCCCACCTGAAGCTTGAGCAGCTTCTCAGTCCTCGTTTTTACATACATGACATACTCTTCATAAGCTTTAAGAAGAGCCACCTATGCCAGTGGTATTGTGACCCATAGACTCCCATTAATTATTATTATTATTATTTTGGCAGCAGGGGACCCTTGGACCAGAAGTAGATGGGAGTGAGTGAGGCCCCCTATACCAAATAGTCACAATAAATATGAAATTATGACAACCAGTGAACTTTGGCTGGGAGCTATTGATGCCCCATTGTCTAAACAACAACTGCTGTTATTTCTTAACCATTTCATAACCAATGTCATAGGCCTTTATAAACCCAGCAACAGAAAGGTCCACAGGTAAACCTACTTCCCTCTCTCACTTCCACTATTACCAAATAACACAAATTTGTTTATGGCACAACACAGGGGCACCACACTCCCCCAGATTGACTGGCTATGAAAACGTGCAACCAATTAGTTGTTTGGGACCAAATGGAGAGGGTATTCAGTTTTTATAGCACTTGTGCCACCCTCGACATGATGTTACACTGGCAGCCACCACCCCCTCCCCCCTACTTTGATTCAATGTTAACTTGTCTGATCTGGCAGCTCTGCTTTGGGAGAGTTGTTCTTTGCTTTGTTGATGGGTACATCTGGGAATTTTCAGAGGTCCATTGAAAGACTCTAATATTTTAGTGTAATCAACAGAAAACCTCATATATCTTCACAGTAACCTTTTTGTGTCTAATTTCCTGTTGACGCGTACAGAAGAATCGTGGTGGGCAACACAAAGATGTTGCTACCATCACAGATGTTAAAACACCAGACAGCATACATAATCGCAACAGGAGTCGCTACCATTATCATAGTTGTCACTCAAGCTTGTTACAACTGTGTCCCAGAAGATAACATGTTGCGTAAGCAGGATGTTTCACAGAATGCCTCCAGCAAAGGTGACATTTGCTTGGGATTCAAATAAAAGACTGCAACAGGAAACATGTGGTTTTTGTGGACAATATAGACAAATCGTGAATGTGTAAATCTGCGAGACATTGTAACAAGAGCCAGATTTTTACAACTGAAGTGCAGTTGTCACTTATTTTTCCTGTGTCCCAAATAATTACATGCTAAGTTTGCAGGCCTTATCTTTAAATGGCTTTACATTAATTTCAACCAAATAAAAGTTTTCTCAAAGAGCACCACAAATATCATTTCATTTTAATATTTTTGAAAAGACTGGCCAATAAGCTAATAGGTACCCAGTTTTCATACAGGACAGAGTGGATACAATTAGTACTATCAAGATTCTGTTGTCTTTGAACTGCCCAAAGAAATTAGACTTTCAGCATAGATCCTCCCTGGTGAGGTTTTCCAGGCATGTCCAACCGGTAGGAGACCTAAAGGAAGACCCAGAACACGATAGAGGGACTCATCTTTAATAAATTTTGGAAATCTATTACAAATCTCTGACAAAGGTCAGCAGAGTTTTCGGCACCATACCTTTGTATCAGCAAAAGGAACATTTAGGATTTGAGAGATCCTTACTCAGTTGCTCAGTTCACATGGCAGGATAATCAATTGATTTTTCACCCGCTTCTCCCCTTCCAACAATCTTAAAACTGCAATGGCAAATCTGCAAAACAAGCTAGCTTTTAAACACAAACATGGTCACGGAACTCTCATATGGGAACAGAATGTGTCGCAAACAACGAGAGAGCTCTAAACATCAAGATATCTTTTGTTTTTCACAAATTCATATTGCATTTTGCTTTTTGGGACTCTGGTAGTTTGTCCTAAAGTTGAAGTGGTAGCAGCCGGCTGTTTCTCCTCTTCTGATATTATTGAGCGGAGAACCTCTCACACCAGTGGTGTTCTGTTGCCGAATACGTGGAGAACCCAGGTAAATGCGGAAGAACAGTAGTACGATGAGACAGACAACCGGATGGTCCAATAGTTGCTTTCGGACCAGGCCATGGTATTGGCCGAGGTTTTTATATACAGTATTTATAACTATACTATCTTAGAATGTATATTAAGAGGCGTGAAAAAATAGTTTTTAAGATAACTTGTTTTGTAGATCTGCATTGTAGCTTTAAGCCCCCCCCCCCCCAGATTACTGTAACGACTCAAAAGATAATCTTGTCAGATGATCCTATCTCTTGTTGTGTGTTTGTGTTGTAGTGTGCACTTTGGTCTGCTTGGAAGCACATCAGGACCGCTCTGATCATAAATCCAGGCTTTCAAACACGTTAGGTTGTTGTCGTCTGATTTTCGAGGACAAACAAGCGGGCTGCCTGTTGAATGTGACATCAGAAATAGAGGCGATGGAAGCGTGCGTCACGCTCCTTCACCGCCATGTTTGAAATCATGAGTGATCTTCTGAGGTTTTCCATCTGCCTGCCGGCATGTTCATGTGTGAAATTGGTTCTTGTGTAGTGTGTAGCTTTAGTTGTTTTGCCACACACCACACACTGTAGGACCAAAAATTGTGGATTTTTTTTTATTTGCTACCAGGCGTGGGGCCTCTTGTACTTTGAAAACTGTCTGACAACTTTAAAATTCTTCTGTGTGCACCAGTCATAAGGGTGATTTCACACTAAGAGGGTTGAGGAGACTAGATTGGCTTGAACAGAGATGCTCAATTTCCTTCCTTTATTTGGTTTGGGTAACTTTCACACTACCTGGATGACATCCCATTTGGGGTAGTATTGCCCAAAATGAGCAATGAAAAATAAGAAATAAGAAAGACTAGCTCTTTGATTGGCAAGAACCAATGAACAGAAATCAATTTCATTCAACCAGCTTGTTCTCAACAAAACAGACAATGGTAGCCAGAAGCAACATACATCAAGAAGAGCAAATAATGGCAACAGCAAAAATGGAAACTCTACAACTGAAAAGCTGTGCATCGGCTACATCTGAACTGGATGACATTGTATGTGAAAAACCACTCAACCAGGTAAGGGTGTTTTTGCCAGATGACTCAGCTTAACTATTCTCCACATCTTCTAGTAGTAAACCATGTTACTGCCACTGAATCTGCAATAAGGAGTTGCAGTGATTAAGTAGATGCTAAGTAACTGAGGATCAAGTTAACATTAACTCTTTCAAATGCAAATACTATTCCATTAAACTTGGAAAGAAATGTATTACTAAATGTATGTACTATGGTCCTAAATTGGACCATTTTGCCAGCAGGTAAATGATGCTACATAGTCATTCTCAACACGCAACATTACCAGAACTAAACACACATTTAAGTGTTAAAATTTGACACATTATAGATGGACCCAAAAAACAGTTACAAAAAAGTCACAAAAACTAGTGACAGAAGCTGGAAACATAGTTGAGCCTTCATTCTACTTCACTCCATGCATTTGTGGACCACAATACACAAGGGGGAAACATCTAACATACCCATCATTAGTGGCATAAAATTCTAACACACAAGAATAATTAAATTCAAATAAATTAATTTTATTTCTATAGCGCCAAATTGTGACAAGCGACATCTCAAGGAACTTCACAAAATAAACATTCCAATACAGTATAGTTCATTAAGCCAATCAGTAATAAAGTTTCCTATATAAGGAACCCAGCAGATTGCATCGAGTCAATCAGCGCGTTTACATCAGCATCTAAGTTGATCCAGGTCGATCTTAAGGTAATAAGCTGGGGTTTACATGCGCAATAGAAAACCGACCTCTCAAATGAAGTTCATTCCACTCCTGTACAGTAGGTGGCGACATGCGCCCTTTCATGTCGGCATTGTTCCGGTTAGCTTGTAGCAACACAAATAGCAAACAAATGCTGGCAGGAGTGAAGCAGACAGAATTGAAACAGGATATACACAATGGCTGAAGGATGGACAACAATGCTGCATTACAGCTTATTTGGTACGTACAGTACTGTTTGGTGGTGTTGCGCGTGTTGCGCGTGTTACTTTGTGGCGATGGTATTATCAGAAGACCGCTACTGTGGTCACGTCACTTCCGGAATGTGAGCAGCTAATCGGTTCAGCTCGGCTGACTCGTTTACATGCAGAATGATTGCTACCACATTATCTGGGTGCTTCAGCCCAATTAGAACCAGTTCACCTTCAGCCAGACGAACACTGTTGCATGCATTAAAAAAAACGACGTGAGTCTTTTAAGGGCAGTACTTCGGTTTTTTGATGCACATGTAAATGCACTGACTGACTAGCGTCAATGTCTTTTCAACAATCCTCATACTAAGCAAGCATGTAGCAACACGAAGAAACCTGTAGAGGATTGTGGCTCAGTATGAGCAGCCATCCACCACGCCATGTTCCATGACTCCATTGTCAAAGCGGCTGGCAGCAGCTCTGGCCGCAGGGTGATCGTGCCTGTTGTGGCAGCAATGCCCAAACCCACTGGTGGACACCGGCGTTTGGGGATGCTGTCAAGCTGAAGAAAGAGTCCTATCGGGCCTGTGGGACTCCTGAGGCAGCTGATGTGTACCGGCAGTCCAAGCGGAATGCAGCTTTGGTGGTCACGGAGGCAAAAACCTGGGTGTGGGGGCAGTTCCACTGGATTGGCAGACAGGGGTGGTGGTCCCCCTATTTAAAAAGGGGGACCACAGGGTTTGTTCCAACTACAGGGGGATCCCACTCCTGAGCCTCCCTGGTAAGGTCTATTCAGGGGTTCTGGAGAGGAGGGTCCACCAGATTGTTGATCCAGGATCCAGGAGGAGCAATGTGGTTTTCATCCTGGCCGTGGAACACTGGACCAGCTAACAGCCCCTTGATAAGGGCTGTTAGATCTCTGTGTGACCAGTGTCAAAGCTTGGTCCGCATTGCCAGCAGTAAGTCGGGCTCATTTCCAGTGAGAGTTGGAATCCGCCAAGGCTGCCCTTTGTTACCGATTATGTTCAAAACTTTTATAAACAGGATTTCTAGGTGCAGCCAAGGTGGTGGGGGGATCCGTTTTGATGGCCTAAGGATCAGGTATCTGCTTTTTGGAGATGATGTGGTCCTGTTGGCTTCATCTGACCGGGATCTCCAGCTTTAGCTGAAGCAGTTCGCAGCCGAGTGTGCAGTTGGGATGAGAATCAGCTCCTCTAAATCTGAGACCATGGTCCTGAGTCGGAAAAGGGTAGAATGCCTTCTCCAGGTCAGGGATGAGGTCCTGCCCCAAGTGACAGAGTTTAAGTATATCGGGGTCTTGTTCATGAGTGAGGGAAAGATGGATCGGGAGATCGATAGACGGATTAGTGCTGTGTCTGCAGTCTGTCGTGGTGAAGAGAGAGCTGAGCTGTAAAGCGACACTTTCTATTTACCAGTCGATCTACGTTCCTACCCTCACATATGGTCACGAGCTTTGGGTAGTGACTGAAAGAACGAGATCATGGATACAAGCGGCCGAAATGAGTTTTCTCCACAGGGTGGCTGGGCTCTCCCTTAGAGATAGGGTGAGAAGCTCGACCATATGGGATGGGCTTGGAGTAGACCCACTGCTCCTCCACATTGAGAGGAGCCAGTTGATGTGGCTCGGGCATCTAGTTAGGATGCCTCCTGGACGCCTCCCTGGTGAGGTTTTCCGGGCACGTCCAACTGGGAGGAGACCCAAAGGAAGACCCAGGACACGCTGGAGAGACTATGTCTCTTGGCTGGCCAGGGAACACCTTGAACACTGGAGGAGCTGGCCCAGGTGGCTGGGGAGAGGGAAGTCTAGACCTCCCTCCTTAGGCTGCTGCCCTCGCGACCCGACTCTGAATAAGCGGAAGAGAATGGACGGACGGACGGACGGACGGACGGATGGATCCCTCCATGAGGCAACCACAGCTCAGCAGAACGCCAGTGTAGCTTCTTCTGGGGAGAAAAACACTTAGAGAGAAAATAAAGTTAACAGCTGAAATAACAGGAAATAATGCAATTAGAGAGTGGTGGTAGAAGAGAGTAGCAGAGTGTGGAAAGTGGTCAGTATGTCCTCCAGCAGTCTTATGGCACTTGCACACTATCATCAGCTCCTCTCCACCGGCCCCAGCCCGGCCGCATTCGTTCCACACTGCCTTAGGAGTGCTGACATTGTTGAGCACATGGGTGGTCTCCAAAATTGATGCAAAAAATTGGTATGAAGATATCAGTGATGTCATGAGCACATTTCCGAGCATGTGGGCGGAGCAAAAGAGCGTGGAGACGTCCGCGGTGTCATCCTTAAACAAAGACATTCTGAGTAGTCTTATGCTTTTGGAGACTCTGCCTCTGATATCAAATCCTGCTGTGCTGTGTGTAGCAGCCCTCTCTCTCTCTCTCTCTCTCTCTCTGTGTGTGTGTGTGTGTGTGTGTGTGTGTGTGTGTGTGTGTGTGTGCGTTCTTCACAGCAGACAAAAATGGAGAAAAACGACTTCAGTCAGAGGCTCGTTAACTCGTCAGCATCCAGAATGATAATGAAGAGCACATGCGGGTGAAGGAGACGCTTTATGTTTATACTTCTTCCTTGGCTGGGGAGCGTTGTGTAACAGTTCTGTACATCAAGCAGTGGGGTGCCAGCCAGGTCTCTCTCCTGACATATAAGATCAACTTGGATTGACTAGTTAACCTGACGTACAAAGTAACCCTACAAAGGATGCAACATAAAAAACAGTCTACACCCTTCTGCTTCAAAGGAGAAACAATACGAAAATTACTTAATTATCTTACTTAATTATCAACCTGAATGGGGACATCACACACACATCAAAACACCATCAGCAGCACGCCGGTCCTCCCTATCACCAATTTGTATTAGCCACTGTGAAATGCTGAACTAACGGCTCTGTGCTCGGCGGCACTTTCCCAATTACATTCAACTTTTACTCACGGAACCCCCAAGTGAGCTTAGCGTTTCTCCCGACGGGTCTCGCGGGTCTCTTAACCTCCGCGGGGAATCAGCGTTTTCTCCGTCTCAGCGTCTCCTGTCTTTTGCCGCGGTCCCAGCTATTCGTCTTTGTTTTCTGTTTATCGGGGGGGTTTTTTCTCTCGCAACCTTCCTCCTGCCTCGTCTGGGTCTCTCCCTCTCACTCTCAGCGGGGCAATCAGAGACACCTGAACGGGTCACGCCTCCCTTTTTAAAGACACGCTCACGCCAGAGGAAATGACATATGGAAGCCTGTAAAAGACAAGCGATTAAAAAAAAAAAACCAGGACTGGCAAACTGCCACAGTTGCATAGCAACCCCCCACCTGGACAGCAGAGGGCGTAGCACTTTTCTGGGGTGTCATGCCGCCATATAGCCACATATCCGGTCCACGATAGTGTATTTACTACTGTGTTTACATTGTTTTAATGTATTTTAGAGACTTTTTAACACGGACAAATTTGTGGCATGAATCAGATTAAACAATGACTGAGTGGAGAGTAGATAGGTTGACTTCCATGTGGTACGCTGCGGCTGATGAGAGATTGAGTTCTGGCTGGTGGATTGTCAACTGGAGGAGCGGTGAGAGATGGGAATTGTGACAGTACCCCCCATACAGGGATGGCTCCACAAGTCCCAGCTCCTCAGACCCAGAGCTCCGTGATGAGGGACGGGTCCAAAATGGAGCGGGCTGGTTCCCATGAGCAATCCTCAGGTCCGTAGCCTTCCCAGTCCACCAGATATTCCATCCTCGACCCCGACGCCGGGTATCCAAAATCCGTCGAATGATGTAAACTTGCTTGCCATCAACAAAGCAAGGTGGAGGTGCGGAATTAGGAGGAAGAGCAAGGGGCAACGAGATCCATCCATTTTCTGCCGCTTATCCGGAGTCGGGTCGCAGGGGCAGCAGCCTAAGGAGGGAAGCCCAGACCTCCCTCTCCCCAGCCACTTGGGCCAGCTCCTCCGAGGGAATCCCAAGGCGTTCCCAGGCCAGCCGAGAGACATAATCTCTCCAGCGTGTCCTGGGTCTTCCTTTGGGTCTCCTCCCGGTTAGACGTGCCCGGAAAACCTCACCAGGGAGGCGTCCAGGAGGCATCCTAATCAGATGCCCAAGCCACCTCAACTGGCTCCTCTCGATGTGGAGGAGCAGCGAGTCTACTCCGAGCCGCTCCCGGATGGCCGAGCTTCTCACCCTATCTCTAAGGGAGAGTCCAGCCACCCTGCGAAGAAAACTCATTTTGGCGGCTTGTATCCGCGATCTCGTTCTTTCGGTCACTACCCAAAGCTCGTGACCATAGGTGAGGGTAGGAACGTAGATCGACCGGTAAATTGAGAGCTTCGCCTTTCGGCTCAGCTCTCTCTTCACCACGACAGACCGGTACAACGCCCGCGTCACTGCAGACGCAGCACCAATCCGCCTATCGATCTCACGCTCCACCCTTCCCTCACTCGTGAACAAGACCCTGAGATACTTAAACTCCTCCACTTGGGGCAGGACCTCGTCCCTGACCTGGAGAAGGCATTCTACCCTTTTCTGACTCAAGACCATGGTCTCGGATTTAGAGGAGCTGATTCTCATCCCAGCTGCTTCACACCCGGCTGTGAACTGCTCCAGCGAAAGCCGGAGATCACGTTCTGACGACAGGACCACATCATCTGCAAAAAGCAGAGACCTGATCCTTAGGCCACCAAAACGGATCCCCTCACCACCTTGGCTGCACCTAGAAATCCTGTCCATAAAAGTTATGATCAGAATCGGTGACAAAGGGCAGCCTTGGCGGAGTCCAACTCTCACCGGAAACGAGCCCGACTTACTGCCGGCAATGCGGACCAAGCTCTGACACTGGTTGTACAGCCCGTATCAAGGGGCCTTGTACCCCATACTCCCAGAGTACCCCCCACAGGGCCCCCACAAAACACATGTAGATTGGTTGGGCGAACTCCCACACACCCTCCAGGACTCCCCCAAGGGTATAGAGCTGGTCCAGTGTTCCACGGCCAGGACGAAAACCGCATTGCTCCTCCTGTATCCGAGGTTCGACTATCCGACGGACCCTCCTCTCCAGAACCCCTGAATAGACCTTACCAGGCTCAGGAGTGTGATCCCCCTGTAGTTGGAACACACCCTGCGGTCCCCCTTTTTAAATAGGGGGACCACCACCCCGGTCTGCCAGTCCAGTGGAACTGCCCCTGATGTCCACGCGATATTGCAGAGCCGCGTCAACCAACACAGCCCCACAACATCCAGGGCCTTAAGGAAATCCGGGCGGATCTCATCCACCCCCGGAGCCTTTCCACTGAGGAGTTTTTTGACCACCTCATTGACCTCGGCTCCAGAGATTGGAGAGCCCAACCCAAAGTCCCCAGACTCTGCTTCCACACTGGAAGACGTGCCGGTGGGATTGAGGAGGTCTTCGAAGTACTCGGCCTACCGATTCACAACGTCCAGTCGAGGTAAGCAGCACACCCTCCCCACTGTAAACAGTGTTGGTAGTGCACTGCTTTCCCCTCCTGAGGCGCCGGATGGTGGACCAGAATCTCCTAGAAGCCGTACAGAAGTCTTGTTCCATGGTCTCACCAAACTCCTTCTATGCCCGGGTTTTTGCCTCCGCGACCACCCGAGCCGCATTCCGCTTGGACTGCCGGTACCAATCAGCTGCCTCCGGAGTCCCACAGGCCAAAAAGACCTGATAGGACTCTTTCTTCAGCTTGACAGCATCCCTAACCACTGGTGTCCACCAGCGGGTTCGGGGGTTGCCGCCACGACAGGCACCGACCACCCTGCGGCCACAGCTGCGGTCAGCTGCCTCGACAATGGAGTCACGAAACATGGCCCATTCGGACTCAATGTCCCCTGACTCCCCCGGTACACGTTCGAAGTTCTGTCGGAGGTGGGAATTGAAGCTCCTTCTGACAGGAGACCCTGCCAGACGTTCCCAGCAGACCCTCACAACACGTTTGGGTCTGCCAGGTCTGACCGGCATCTTCCCCCACCATCGAAGCCAACTCACCACCAGGTAGTGGTCAGTTGACACCTCCGCCCCTCTCTTCACCCAAGTGTCCAAGACATGCGGCCGCAGATCAGATGAAACGATAACATAATCGATCATCGACCTGCGGCCTAAGGTATCCTGGTGCCAAGAGCACATATGGACACCTTTATGCTTGAACATGGTGTTCGTTATAGACAATCCATGACGAGCACAGAAGTCTAATAACAAAACACCACTCGGATTCAGATCAGGGGTCCCCCAGTCCCCCAGCAGAACGAGGGAGTCACCCGAAAAGGGTGGGTAGTCTGAGCTGCAGTTTGGTGCATAAGCACAAACCACAGTCAGGACCCGTCCCCCCACCCGAAGACGGAGGGAGGCTACCCTCTCGCTCACCGGGGTAAACCCCAACGTACAGGCACCAAGATGGGGGGCAAGAAGTATGCCCACCCCTGCTCGGCGCCTCTCAGTGGGAGCAACTCCAGAGTGGTAGAGAGTCCAACCCCTCTCGAGGAAACTGGTTCCAGAGCCAGAGCCATGCGTTGAGGTGAGTCCAACTATATCTAGTTGGAACCTCTCAACCTCACACACCAACTCCGGCTCTTTCCCCACCAGAGAGGTGACATTCCACGTACCTAGAGCCAGCTTCTGTAGCCGAGGATCAGACCGCCAAGGTCCCCGCCTCCGGCTACCACCCTTTCCACATTGCACCCGACCTTTGGCCCCTCCCACGAGTGGTGGGCCCATGGGAAGGGGGACCCACGTCTCCTCTTCAGGCTGTGCCCGGCCGGGCTCCATGGGTGAAAGCCCGGCCACCAGGCGCTCGCCAGCGTGCCCCAACTCCAGGCCTGGCTCCAGAGGGGGGCCCCGGTGATCCGCGTCCGGGCGAGGGAACACTGGTTCCATTTATTTTATTCATTATAAGGGGTCTTTGGGCTGCACTTTGTCTGATCCCTCACCTAGGACCTGTTTGCCATGGGTGACCCTACCAGAGGCATAAAGCCTCAGACAACTTAGCTCCTAGGATCATTGGGACACTCAAACCCCTCCACCACGATAAGGTGGCAGCCCAGGGAGAGGGGCAACGAGATGTAAGGCTTAAGTTGGGAGATGTAGAAAACAGGGTGTATCTTGAGAGAGGATGGCAGGTGGAGACGGTGGTTGACAGGGTTGATGGACTTGTCAATGGTGTATGGGACGATGAACCTGGGAGTGAGTTTGTGGGACTCAGTCCACAACCGCTGGTTAGAGGTGGACAGCCAGACCTTGTCCTCAGGCCGGTAGGATGGTCCAGGACAATGACTGCACTGGTGGTGATGGGCATACTGGGAGTTGGCCCATTTGATAGCCGCATGTGCTTTTATCCAGGCCAGGCGACTAGTGATGCGCGGGTTAGGGTTTTCTTCAACCCGCGGGTACCGCAGATTTCAAAAAGTCTGACCCGCACCAAACCACCCCGCATCACTTTGTCTAGTTTTACACCCCCCCCCCGCCCCGCCCCGCCTCATTAAAAACACGTTATAATATTGAGCTTATCGCTGAATCTTTTCCAAACACGCGATTAGTTTGTCCCTCCTTTCTTTTAAGAATGTAAACTCCCAAACGAATTTTATCCAAAACATCTTCCTCTATCATTTTGTTGATGTGGCTGCCTGCCACCTGCTTGGAGCGCACTTTGCTGCCGCGTTCTACGTGCCTACATCATAGGGTCAAAGGTTATCTGCACGTTATAACGTTTTAAAACATGACCGTGTTTAAAAAAGTTTTACAAAATTAAGCATTGATTAATGTCTTTATCTTCAGTGTGCATATCTATATAATATATATATATATATATATATTTGATGAACCCACCCCAAACCGCACCGCACTGAATTAATAATTTATTAACCCGACCCAACCCGACCCACGGGTATCCCGCGGGATCCGCGGGTTGGAACACAACCCGCGCATCAATACAGGCGACACTGCTGTATCATGGATTGGGCTGCTGGGACTTGTTCTTGTTTCTTGGTTAGCGAAGAGCGGAGGTTGGAACCCATAGAAAGTTTCAAATGGTGAGAGGCCAGTGACAGACGAGATATGGAGGTTGTGGGACAGTTCGGCCCACAAGAGGTTCTTGGGCCAGAGGCATGGTTGAGGCGATACGAAAGAGTGGAGGTAGCGCCCCAACTGCTGGTTAGCTCTTTTTGTTTGGCCATTGGTTTGGTGGTGGTATCTGGTGCCTAGCAACCAGTGCCTCCACTTCTCGAGAGCCCATTTGATGGCTAGCAGCTCCTGATCTCCAACACCATATCATTGTTGAGTTGGGGAGAAGTTTTGGGAGAAGTATCCACACGGATGGAGTTTATGGTCGGGTCCATCGAGAGGCCTTCTGAGTAAATGATGAAACCCAGGGAGGGGATTGATTGCTGATGGAATGAGCATTTCTAAAGTTTAAAATATAGGTGGTTGTCCAGCAGGTGGATGAGAACAGATCTGACATGGTAGATGTGGTGGGTTTCATTGCGGGAGTAAATGAGTATGTCGTCCAAATATACAAACACCCACCGGCCCAGCATGTCACGTAGCACATTGTTAATGAAGCATTGGAAAATGGCGGGGCTGTTGCACAGTCCGAATGGCATGACAAGATACTCCCAGCAGCCAGTGGATGTGATGAACCTTATTTAGCTCATAAAATGATTTGTTTCACCATACTGGTTAATTACAATCATTTTCTGTTCAGCACAAGATCCATAGTCTCATCCAATGTTGAAGGTATTTTTCGACCCACCATTTCGTTTTTAATATAGGGTGAGAGACCTCTCATAAAAGCTGCTTTCAGGGTGGCATCATCCCACTAGAGCCTGGCAGCCAGTATGGGAAAATCTGCCACGAGCTGTGGTGTCCTCCTGGCGGAGTCACAGGATCTGGGTCGCAACCCCCACTGGGGGTCCTGCACAAATATCTGATAATCATTACAGGTGGATGAGTGGTTAGTACATTGCAGTTGCCCATTCTTGGGCTCGTCCACTGAGTAGAAAAGTGAGGAGAGTCACCCGAGAACGGGCAGTGGGATATTTGTTGGGTTGGCAATCAAATAGCATATTCAATGTAGGTAACAGGCCATTGGGAGAGCCGTTGGTCCAGTTCCAGTGTTTGGGTAGACTGATATAAGGCTCATGTACACCCGGCGACAGCTTCGGAGGGAGGTGATAGAGGCTGATAGCTGACAGCATCTGTGAATGATTTTAGCTTGTGGGTATGTCGATCAACAACTGAGCGAAGGTGTGTCACCTCGGTTTGTACACGCTCTAACGCCGCTGGGTCTAAAATGGAGTCAGTCATCCTGTCAGCTTTAACACGGGACTGAACCGAGTGGACCGGGAGTTGAGCTGTAGCCTGTGTCAGAGCCAAACACAGTAGTACGAGCGCTGGGAGGAATAGACACGCAGGTTTGATCTAGGATTGCCTGCACGAGTCCCGAAGGGAAACAGGATTGTATGGAAGTTCCAGAAATTAAAAGAATATGTTATCTACATGTAAGTTAAAATCACCAGCTAAAATTAATTTAAAAGGTGTGCTATTTTTTGAGGTCTATAAACTGTAACACGCCAATCTGCTTATAATGACAGGAATTAATGAGATAGAGTGAGATCCAAGTCCAATATGTGAGTTACTGTTAAAATCAGAGCTGGGGTCACAGGAGCACGGACCAGCTGGACATCAGGATGTGGTTGAGGGGGTGGAGAGGCCAGGGGCAGCAGGGCATGGCGTGGTGGATAGTGGGGGTTGTGGACAGGCCAAACTCATTGCCAGGGCCTGTAGTAAAGAGACTGACACTAGTCAGTGTCTCGATGTAATCTGCTGGGTTCCTTATAGAGGAAACCTTTTTAGCAGTAGCGGCTGGTGAATTTTTTTTTTGGGTGGGGCGCATTTTTTTATTTTTATATGTTAGTTCTTGTGAATGGTTTTTATCTTGAGAGGCGCTATATAAACGATCGTTATTTTCTTTATTTGCAGGTCAGTTTTTCAGATGCTCTAACCACATATCACCACTAGGGAATGCCAAATTACCATTCTTATGTGTCACACAATTTGAAATCTACGGACCGGTCCAGGAGCACTTAGCTACAAAGTTGTTCCAAAAACATGCTTCATATTCACCAATATATGCAAACCTCACACACACTAAACAGGAAGAGGCTCTTTTAAACGATAGAATCCACGTTTTCTACCTCAACACCACCCAATGACTGCTAAATGAAAAGCAAAACAAAGCTATTTTCATGAAGTCAAAAGCTAAATTCTGTCTTACCTTGCTGGTCAAAATAATCCATCTTATAGTAAAAAATCCACTTGGTTCGATGAGATAAGATGAAACTACTAGTTTTCTCCATAGTCAACGTTAGCAGAGGCTCCACAACAACAAAGGATGGTGAACTAGCCTGTGGAGAAATTTCTGGTTCTGTCTGGGCTGGGTGAGCTGACCAATCAGCATCCTCCTCCTGATCTGAGCAGACTCCCCCGTTTGCTTGCGATCGCAACCATATGCGCCCAAAAGCTCTCCTATTCCTTGTCGTTGGGGATCCAGCGTGCATGCATCCAGTTAGCCCGTATTAAGTCAATGGTAAAGATTGCTGCGACCGCGAGAGGACACGTGACAGGAAGTATGTCGACGTTTCGGCCGTGTTAAAAGTATTAACTTTATTACAGTTTTTTACAGACGCTAGGACACATTTCTCAATACTTAGGTCACGTTTGCAAAACTCTACATACAGTGAGCACAACAGAAGTCTATGTGGGCTAAACTGAGGATCAATTATCATTGTTTTGGCGCAAAATGCATTCAATGACTACATCTCTCAAATGTCATGAATTCTTTTCTCACTCAGACACAACAACTGCCAAAAATCATTGTACTAACAGGCCATTTTGCATGTGCTTACATACTGTTTACAAAACTGTTAAACTTATGTTCAAAACAATAACATGATGCAAAACTAAATAAGAGCAAAATTCAACAGCAATATTTTATTGTAACATATTTTAAATCTAAAAATGCAGTTTAACCAGCCACAGCTGATTCTCATAGATGAACATCTGCAGGTGTTACTCTTTCTATTTCATTACAAAAGGAGACAACTGTTGAATAGGTTTGTATTGTGATGTAAACATGGACCCAGCCAGAATAGAGAAGTGGCTGAAAGAGGAAGAAGAGAGGCTGGAGAGGGCGAGGAGTACGTATGCGTGGTGGAAGAAGAATACGAGGAAGATCAAGAGCTGTAGTCTCAGATGAGATCAGAGCTACTGTCATTGATCATGTAGTACAGGGGTTCCCTTTTTTTTCTTTACTGTAAGGACCCCCTTGCCCATGTCCAAGACAAGCCAGGAACCCCAAACCCAACTCCTTCACACATAAACACATTACTGTAAATGTGATCATTTACTAACTTTATACAGATGTGACAGGGTGAGCATGCCGTCACTGTATCCTGATTGATCATGCGCCTGGGCTGCTTGGCCACAGGGATATCCCTTTGGCTGACTGGTTAACGCACATGACTCTCACCCAGAGGTCTGAGGTTCAAATCCTGCCCAGGACCTTGTTTTGTCCACACAGACATACAGAGTTATAACTTTTATATGGAGTTCTGATTATACTGTAGGGTGTGTTATTGGGATTTTATAAATGTAATTTTTACAAATAAAATCTTGCTAACCTCACAACCTTAGCAAAGACAAAATTGTGGGGACCCCCTGCAATCTTGTGGGGACCCCCTTGGTGGTCCCGACCCCCAATTTGGGAACCCCTGATGTAGTACATCATGGTCTCTCAATGAGAGAGGCTGGTCAGAGAGTGCAGCCAAATCTGCAACGCTCTGCAGTGGTATCTATTGTTAGAGTTGTCCAGCAAACCAACAGGTAACTTGTATTCTTGTATTTTGGAATTACTTAGTGCAAAAAATAAATAAATAAACAACATAAAACATTGACAAATTCTGCATCATGTCTGATTCATTCCAGTAACATATATTGCAGTTATAAACAGAGATGTGTCCTTGTTTTACACAAGAAAATGTAATGCTACATGTTGTTAGTGTTTTTTAGATCATTGTTTTGTGGGTGACAGAGTGTGTTTGTCGGCTGTCAACCTTTGCTAGTGTTCTGGAACAATGAGTTGATTTGAGACCTGAATGAAGTGTTTTGGTAGTTGTAGTGCATTTTGAATGTGAAATGAACTGCTTTGCCAAGCTGAAAGTCAGTTAGGAGAACTGTCTGAAGAGCTTTGCAAACGTGACCTAAGTATTGAGAAATGGGTCCTAGCGTCTGTAAAAAACTGTAAACTACAATTAAATGCAGATTACACACAGCACTTACAGCCCATAAGGTGTATAGATCGTTTAGTTTATATTTTATGTTTTTTTAAACACATTTTGTGATTCATCTCTTCTTCTTCCTCTTCCTGTGAGACTGGTGGGGCGGCGCCCTATCGCCCCCTATGGACGAGCCGCAACTGCTTTATAGTGACTGGCTTAATGAACTATACTGTATTGGAATGTTTACTTTGTGAAGTGCCTTGAGACAACTTTTGTTGTGATTTGGACCCATAGAAATAAACTGAACTGAATACGATTCAATACAACCTTGTTTGAAAAGCAGTATATTTTTCCCACTAATTCTAGTCTTTCCTCTATTTGCTCATTTCTGGGCAAATCTGTTAATGTAATGTTTCACGTTCCACACAGAAATGAGTCCCAATTCTCTGCTTCAGTGAATATTTATAGAGCAAAGCAGTTGAGTGCCTTTTCCCTACAGGCCAGACAATTTGGACTGCATCAGTATGTATTTCAAGGACTTCTGGAAAAGGCACTTCAAAGGACTTCATCAAGGATTCCTTTTGTCTTCTCAGCCCGTCTTCTAACTAAGCCCCACAGACTCTCTGCCCTCTCCTGCTTTGACACATATCAATAAGGATTACTCTCAGGGATGATATAATGTCTTACTCAAAGAATTTCCTTTCTCATTATTGGAGGAGAGAATAGTTCCACGACAGCTATCCTCGTTCTTATTTTAATGTCAGTATGAATGCACTGAGATGTAATGAAGGCTGGAAAAATACTGAATGATAAGAAAAAAGACAGACAAGGTGTGTGTGTGTGCGTGTGTGTGTGTGTGTGTGTGTGTGTGTGTGTGTGTGTGTGTGTGTGTGTGTAAGGGTATTAAAAAAAACAGCAAGTCTTCTCCTAATCATCCCACATGTCAAACAAAGTCTTGGTACTTTGTGCGTATTGGTTCAAAACAAATGTCATTTCACAAACCTTTACTCAGACATTAGATATGTAAAGTGAAATTTGATCACCACATCCACCAACAGTGTTGGGCAAGTTACTTCAAAACTGTAATGCATTATTTATTACTTGTTACTCACATTTTAAATTAATTCATTACATTACAATATTACTCATTTTAAAATGTAAGGCATTACATTACTTTTGCATTACTTTAAGTTACTTTTACCAAAATAATATGGATTTGGGAATCTAAATGTAGCTCATGACGCTCAAGTAGCTCATCACACATCCATTGGAAGGTGATGTGGTATCTGACTGGGCTAGGGGTTGTGGTTAAAACAGTCAGATAAAACAAACAGTTCTTTAGGTGTAGCACACAAAGTGCATTTGACTACAATGTTCTTCATATCCTTATTCTTCACAAACTTAAAGTAACGGGCGTATGCCCATCCGGAGAATGTTCTAACGTTAGATCAGCTGCAGGTTCACTCATCTCTGCTCTGTCTGACTACAGGAAGTGAAACATTTGCGTGGACGTTTCTCTTCTGCTGATCTAGTGTAGCCTAGAAAACTAGCCAGGCAGAAACAAAAAGATTTTGCTCTGCAGTTCTCCATCAGGGCTGGATTATGATTCCCTCATGGCATGAAAGTGCCCAAAACTGGCCAGGACCCCCAGAAAATTATTTTTTATTAAATAAATGCAACAACATTTTGCATGCTGCCATTTTAAATGTGTCTGTGTGGGGGGAAGGGCGTGGCTCCACCACCCTGTATTTTGCCTTGGTCCCCAAATGCCTGAATACGGCCCTGGGTGTGGACCTGAGTTTTGAAGTTGATCTGAATTTTATGAAATAAATAAATATTACATGTTTATAAATTATTGCTTTATATTGTTAAAAAAATTATTTGACTATTTTCCTGTCCATCTCTTATTTTCTTGCATCTCCTTTCAATCTTCCAGAAAAACGGCTTCCTGGATTTCCTACTTTTTCACATTTTGAACTAATCAGTTCAGGGATCCACCGCAGAAATAGAGAAAGGTGCACTGTGCGCCCGCTGCAGTGAGGTGATGTCACCGGGGCACAGATGAGCTCTGCTGGGGGAGCGCGCGTCAGACACAAATAAAAGGATACGAGAATATAAGCGGACATGAACGATCGCGTGTTGTTTTCTTTTAGTGACGTGACTTTGAGAGTGTTACTGTGGTCGCGGTGCGCGCACCAGGAGCGCATGAACCATCAGCGGTCTCCTCTCTGCTCAAAAGAAGTCCTGGTGCGCTGAGAGTTCATATAAATAATGGAATATTGAAACTGGACTTTTCAGGCTCCCCCGTAATTAGAACCCTGAAGAAAACTCACTAATTGATTCCTGGTTAAAAATGCATTGTAATGCGTGCGTTACTGACATTGTACCAAGTAAAATCTTACTGATTTGTTTTCTGTAATGCCTTACATTACCGCGTTACAGCAAAAAGCAATGCATTACAGTAACTAATTACTTTTGTAACTCGTTACTCCCAACACTGTGCACCAATAGGGCTAAATTTCTCTGCTGCTGCTGATATTTATGCTTAGAAATAATCACAGACTTCAATGTGTTTAATATGGCTGCCTCGAGTAACCTGCGTTTGTTTGAAGCGGTGTTTGTGGCATCCTCTGAAATTAAAGCATTGCGTTCCCAAGCTGCAACATGCGAGTACCCAGTAGGGGGAGTTAACTAAATGAGCCAGACATTCTTGCCATTGTCACGCCGTCTCTGGTTTAGAGGTCTTACAAACTCTCCACAATATCTCTGCTGTCTTTTTTACTTTCATTATCTCAAAATAAACCAGCTGGTGATTTCTTCTATTGTCGCCATGTGTGTTTTGTGTGTCTGACTCTATCCGGTCTGAGTTCTGTATTGTGCCCTCTAGTTAAATACTTCAGTAAGTAAGTAAGTAAGTAAATTTTATTTGTATAGCACTTATCACAGAAAAAGAATCACAAAGTGCTTCACAAAGATCAACAAAAAACAAGATAGTCATCATAAAATGATCTTAAAACAAAACAACAGAATATCATAAAATCATTAAAAATCAGAAAACAGAAAGTCATAAAATTATAAAAATGATAAAACAAATGAAAGATTATTATAAATACAAGTTAGAAAAAACGAATAAAACATAAAAGATTTAAGTAAAAGCAGTTTTAAACAAAAGGGTCTTCAGCTGCTTTCTAAAGGTGACCAGACTGTCAGAAACACGTAGGGATAAAGGAAGTTCATTCCAAAGTCGGGGTGCAACAGCCTGGAAAGATCGATCACCTCGACTTTTATATCTGCAGTGAAGCAGCAAGTAACAAGACTCAGCCTGCGTCGATGCAATGTTGAAATACAAGTATATTCCCAGCCTAAAGGGGCCACATAATTCATCTGCTTCATATTTTATTTTTATTGCATTCACAAGCATAACAGTTTTGTCAACTCTGGAAAGAAGTATTTTAACTTCATCTGGGTTGACTACATCCACGTCCTCCTCTTCCCTGTATCAGAAAGACACTGCTGTGTGGCTTTTAAATGAGAGCAAAATACAACTTTAAAAATCTAAGGTGTTTTTTGACATTAGTAGGCTAATGGATTTCAATAGAGGGCTGCAGGTATGTTTTGTCAGTAAAATTTCTTTTAAAGCCCTCATTCACTTTTTTTTCAATAAATCTGCTGAGGTCTCTAGTGTGAATGAAAGCATCGCGAGTATTTTTCTGTGGGAAAAAAGCTCTGGGACTACTGTTTTAGGGAGCAGACATTAGCCAGCGGAGAGGGGGGCAGAAAAAGGCAGGATTTGGAGTGTTGGAGACATTTGTATTCATGACATTCAAACATCTCACCTCTGGTTGGCAAAGAGCAACACAACTTTTCCACTGACTCCGTTTGCTTTGCAATGCTGATGTTTTACCTCCACAAATAACACAAACCTGAAGGAGTTCTGCTGTGTTGTGGAGTTGCTAATGCTAATGGTTAGCTTCTACCATCTGAGCCGAGACGTTCTCTGCTGTTTCCTGGACGCTAAATCAACAACAGCCTTCCCCATTGTGAGCAAAGATGGGGGAGTCCATGAATGCTAATGTTCAGTGTGACGTAAATCTGCATGGCGTTTTCTAATCTGAGCATTTCCCTGTCTATTTTCATTTGGAGGCTAACAGGAAATAGGAGTAGAAGACGATTCTCATGTCTGCAGGTGAAACGCAGAGTAATCAATTGAATTTCAAAAATAAGAAGTTAAAACAAAGGTTTCTCATTGAACTTGGTCTTTAAGCAACTTTTTAGAAATTTGATTATTTATATTTATTTACATCTCTACTACTCCTAGCCTATCCCTTATAGCGTGCATTTTGTATCCATGTTTACCAAGGGATCACCCTACAGATCTCCCTATGATCCCAACACAGAATTGACAAAAATTGCAGTTCTCCCCTCATCCACTAGGGGCTGGCACCAAAAGTGAGCAAATCCTCATTGACTCCCATGTTAAAAATGCCAATTTCACAGCAGAAATAAACATGTTTACAGCCTGGTTCAAAAAAATATTTTAGGTTTAATAGGTCTAGTTTACAGTTATGCAACTCTGAGGGGGGGGGGAATGTTTTTGTAACTATTCCATATAATTAAATGCTTGAAATCATGAATAATTAGATTTGAATGACAGGTAGCATGAGAGTCAGAGCTAGCATAATCAGTTAGCTCAAGGGAAGGCCTCAGCCTCACGTTAATAGATTTTTGGCCATTTTGACTCTGAACTTTAGTTGTGTCCTCTGTTTGTTCGTGTTTGGATGCTAATCATGGAATTATTGGACAAAGTTGACATGTTGTGGTGTTGATTGCACTAAGAGATTATCCCAGAAGTCTCTGCTTCATTTTTATCAGTAAGTTAAATTATGTTTCTGTACTTAATTTCACTGGTTGAATGGGGGAAGATGCTGTGTATTTGTGTGCATTTAACATAACAATGCTTGGTCAAAGATGACGTGTTGGTGGGGCTGGCTGGGTACTGGCTTGAACTTGAACTAGGTAAGCTGGCCGAGGCTAGTGGAGATTTCCGGGCTACACAGGACCACAGCGATCAAGGATCCGCGAGGTCGCTGCTTCAGAAGGGAGGACTACTAAGTTTTGGTTTCTCTCCCTTCTGCATCGGCGACCCTGCAATTAGAGATCTGCGAATCTGCCGCTCCAGTCTCCCGGATAGGCAGCCCAGCGAGGCAAGCAACCAGCTTCTCCCGTCTCCCGGGGCAGCCAAGCCGCGTGGCCGCCTGGTTCACATGCGAAGCTGTTGTTGTCCTGGCTGCCTGTAGATCTATCTGAGGGAAACCACAGACACACCGCAGCTCTTTGAGTTGATGCGTGCTTCACTTTTGAGTCGTTCAACCACGTTTTCAGGCTCAAAGCTGCTTTCCCTGCCGGCATCTTACACCCCGCAGTTATGTGGTGAATTGTCTCAGGGGCCTCTCTGCACAGCCTACACCTTGGGTCTGGTCTGGTGTGGTAGATCTTGGCCTCTGTTGCTCTGGTGCTCAGGGCCTGTTCCTCTGCAGCCATGATGAGTGCCTATATGCTGTCCTTCAGACCAGGGGCCTCATTTATCAACCATACTTACACACAAACCTGTGCATTTATCGTGCGTAGGAACAAATTTATGCATAGTGTAGTATTCATCATTTTGTACTTGAGCGTGAAAACATTCCTAAATATAAGAAAACCTCTGACCATGCGTAGGAACAGCATCTAGTGGTAGAACGAGGAAACTGCAACACCGAAGGTCTCAGTCATCCACGCGTGTTCCTCATCCACAAATTATTTTATCCAATAAATAATTGTTTTGGTGGAAAAACAGCTGTATCACATTATTGGTGCTAAAACACTCGTGACCCACGGGAATCTGACATTGTGGAACGGCTGATTTCGTGTTATTTTTAATCATAATTTTTATTCTTCCCATTATTATGATGTTTTGAATTTATTTATTTATTTATTTTTATTAAAAATTTTTGTCCTTGTGAAGCACCTCATGACTTTGCTTGAGATGTGCTATGTAAAAGATCGTTTCTTATTATTATTATTGGAGGATTTGGCAGAGTGTGCACTCCGGAGGGAACAGCTCTTCCGTGAGCGCAGCACACTGATCTGATTCCTGAAGGAGATCCTTCGGGAGCTATGCTGTGATTTGGGACCTTTTGTGGATCGACAGACACACCTCACAAATCCAATTACAGTCCATATTCTATTTTACAACTACGAGAACCATCCAGAACCTCCTCTGCTCCCTGATCATACAAGCGTTGTCAAGGGAACCAGACTGAATGACAGCTCAGCAGAGGCTGCAGTCAGTGCGGTTACATGTACACTACCAACATCTAAGGTGATCCAGTTCGATCTTATGATAATAAGCTGAGAGTCTTTATCCTTGTTTACATGCGCTTTAGAAACCCGACCTCTCAAATGAAGTTCGTTCCACTCCGGTACAGTAGGTGGCCACATGCACCCTTTCATGTCGGGCATTTTTCCAGTTAGCTAATAGCAACACAAATAGTAAACAAACACTGGCGGGAGTGAAGCAGATGGAATTGAAGCACAGTGGATGAAGGAACAACGCTGCAGCACAGCCTATTTGGTACGTACTGCACTGTTTGATGGTGTTACGTGTTGTGGCGATGATATTATCAGACGAGCGCTACTGCGGTCGCGTCACTTCCGGAACGCGAGCGTCCATTTGGTTCAGCTCAGCTGACCCGTTTACATGCAGAATGAATTCAGATAACTACCACATTATCTGGGTGCTTCAGCTCGATTAGAAGTTCACCTTTAGCCAGACTAACGCGTTTCTATGCATTTTAAAAAACCGACGTGACTCTTTTTAGGGCAAAACTTCGGTTTTCTGATGCGCATGTAAACGCACTGTCAGACATTTCCAAATAAAACTAACTCCTGTAACGTAGGTCAAGGCCATGTAATGCAAGGGTTAAGACACTGTCCACAGCCTGCTTCATCAGTGTGCCACAGGTTAACTGTCTGGTCTCCAAACCAGTAAACATACTGCTCGTGGCCTTGCTACTGGGAGGGAACCAAAACAATCCAGTCTCCTGACTGCCTTTCTGCCACTATTGCAGCTACAAACCCCAAGGTCTCATGGAGACAAGCCTCTTTTCCCTTTTAATAAAATGATTCTTATTTGGTCTCATAAATGATTTCCTAACTTTACAAGTTATTTCCAATCATATTTTGTTTCATCTACAATGAATGTTTTATCTAAAGTGATTTAATAATGTCTTGACTGCTTTACCGCAATGAATGAATCAACATAAATGTTTACTCTTATAATGTTTTCTTTCAGATCTTAAATACCACAAATGAGTCTACGTGATGTATTTAATAATGGAATATTATTATCAGGATATTCACATATTAACATTACTATATTAATAAAATAATGTTTAACCTATTTACTTAACAGATTAAGGAATAAGTCTTTTCTAAGTGTCTAAGGAAAAGTGAAGTCTGAGGACTTTTTGGTAAACGCCCATTTAGACTTGTTAGATTCTGATTTGCCAAAATTTATAAACAACTAACGTTAAAAGAGGCAACACTTCCTCTACAGTTCAGTTCATGCCAAAGCTACAGCTGAAAGGAGAGTTCCTGCAAAAGCTTCCAGCTTACGCTAAATCAGGGGTCTCTAATTCCAGTCCTCAAGAGCTACCATTCTGTACATGTTAGCTGTTTCTTTGCGCCTACACACCTGATTGAAATGAATGTGTAATTAACAGGCCTGTGCAGAGGTAAGGTGAGGACTAAATTACTCCATTCAGGTGTGGCAGAGCAGGAAACACAGAAAACTAGCAGGATGATAGCTCTCGAGGACTTGAGTTGGAGACCCCTGCACTAAATTATCATCCGTTGGGGATCAAGCCAGATTTTTCAGTGAAATCATTTTAGCTGCATATGAACCATCCTTTTCCAAGCAATCTTTATTTGCATAACTGCAAACGCCATCAGATGCAAACCTTCATCTGACTGCCAGCAGTCACCCGGGTTGTATCTCATCGGCCAGCCGTGCAAATTCAAAAGGGGATTACGACCTTTGAATGCCACAGAAGTCTAATTCCACCCGTAAGCTGGTCAGGACAACTTCAACCAGCTGGACCTACCGAGAACTCCCACAAGGGTTTGTAGTTTCTGCACACTGGTGTTGGATGGTTTATTATTAATTTGATAACTTGTTAAACCAGAAATATTCAGCCAGATCTGTTTTCTAAACCCAGACATCACATTTTCTAAGACACGTAGATTCTCGATCAATCAATCAATCAATCAATCAATCAAGCTTTATTTATGAAGCACTTTACACACACGAAGTGACCAAAGTGCTGTACATGGTAAAACAAAACCACAAAATTTCAATTAAAACAAACGTCAATGATAAAAACAGCCTGAAGGTTTCTGCTCATTCAGTATTAAAAGCCAAACTAAAAAGATGAGTCTTTAAAAGAGACTTAAAATCATCCATGGTTGCAGCCATCCTAACAGTTAGAGGGAGATTGTTCCACAGCTTAGGAGCAACAACTGAAAATACTCAGTCTCCCCGGGTCACCATGCGCGTCCTGGGAACTTCTAAAAACAACTTGGTTTCAGACCTCAACCCTCTCCTGGAAACATGCTTATGTAGGAGCTCTGATAGGTTTGAGGGTGCCTGACCATCAGGGCCGTGCAGAGACCTTTGAAGGGGCGGGTGCTCAAAGTTTAAAAAGTGGCACATATAGAGCAAGATTTTTAAGCAGATTCTTGATCCGACATGTTTCTGAAAATTCAGATAATGAGAAACCCTTGGGTTTAAACAAAATAATATAAACTAGGCAAAATATTTCATTTTGTGTAATTAATTGAAGGTAATGTTATTTAATTAATAATTGCTTTAGTTTTTAAAGCTGACTTATTTCTAGGGATGTTATGACCACATTTTTTGCCCCTGATCCGAGTCCAAGTTATTTGATTTTGATTATCTCCCCATACTGAGTTCTGTTCTGATACAAGGTGGTGATGTTACCTTGGTGATCTGACTGGTTTCAAAGCATCAACTTATCACCCAGTCCTGTTTCACCTTTTTTATCAACTCCCCCAATTTCACATTTATTTTTAGAATTTTTATTCAATAAAAAATAGATTCTGCCAAATTTTTAGAAAACTTTAAGTGTCTCTTTGGCAATAAGCTTTTTAAAAATAGTGTTGTTGAGGTTCTACAGTTTTAATAGTAATAATAATGTATTTTATTTCTCATTATGTTTAATAAAACTCAGAAACGTTACCATAAAACATTTACATAATATGATCATATAACTTCCAATGCATCTGCTGACAAAAAGTTACATATTTAAAAATATATAAGTAATACTACTAATAATAATATTGAGAGGGAACAAGTGTGAGCTCCTGGTTGTGTGGGTTTGAAAAGGTGAGCTTGAGTTTGTTTTTGAGTTTCTGCAGGATGAGAGGAAAGAGCTCGAGGCTCTGCAGGGGGATGAGTTTCTCTAACTTTCACTTCAGAAGAGGTCACTAAAGTAAACTAGTAAACAGACTCGTCCGCTTTTCTGCCAACTCTCACGCATTGAGCATGAGATACACGCATCTGAGAAGAAATGATCCCCCCACTCTCTCAACGATGCGCGCGCATGCACACACACACACACACACACACCCCTCGCTCTCAGGATGGAAGAGTTCAGAAGTTGGCTGCCTTGCTACCTGACTCCGTACCTAATTACTAATCACATGCACACACACCACAGACTCAAATGTTAAAGCAAACAAAACTCTGATATTAAAATCCGTCCAGCTGATGTGTGCAGGCAGAATAAAAACTTACAGGTAGATGAAAGCGGAGTCGTGGCCGACAAGCAAAACACCAGTATCAGCGCTATGCTCTGTTTTGCTGTGACTTGGAGTGACAGCGGGGACAGCCAATCACACGTTAACATGACCCGGCAGCTTGAGGCGGCTGTCTTCCGCATGGTCCTAGTGCCTGACCTGTATCCACGTATGACAGATTTGGACGGTAAAAACTGATGGAAGACAGGAAAAAGGGCACTTTTGGCACTTCGGACAAAAGGGGCAGGTACTCAAGCACCCATAGCCCCCCCCCCCACGTGCCTGCTGACCATTAAGGCATTTAAAAACCAAGATTAAAATCTTAAAATCAATTCTAAAACGTATTGCAGCCAGTGCAAGGAGGACAGGATGGGGTGATGTGGTCATGTCACTTGCAACCTGTGAGCAGATGAGCTGCAGCATTCTGCACAAGTTGCAGGCGCCGCACAAGAGAGGAATCTAACCCAGCATAGAGAGAGTTACAGTAGTCCAGTCTGGAGGTTATTAAAGCATGAATCACTGTTTCAAGGCCTTCATACGGCAAGTATGACTTGACCCTGCTTATTAGCCTCAAATTGTAAAAACTTGACTGGACCACTGCACTAACTTGCTTGTCAAATTTAAAACCATTGTCAAAAACCACACCCAAATTCCTGACAACAGTACAACTAAAAGAATCTAAAAGACCAATAGAACTGCTGCACTCAGAGAGCAGGTCAGTTTTCCCAAAAACTATCAGTTCAGTCTTGTTTTCATTCAAATATAAAAAGTTCAATTCTATCCAAGCTTTAATGTCAGCTAGCCAGTTGACCAGATTTTGAACTGCATTACTACCCGTAGATCTCAATGGGAGGTAAATTTTCAAGTCATCTGCAAAGCAGTGAAAGGACAGACCATACTTCTGAAGGATCAACCCCAGGGGGATCATATAGAGGGAAAATAGTATAGGTCCCAAGATGGAACCCTGAGGAACCCCAGAGGTCAACGGGCCTTCAGACGAGGAGAACTCCCCCAGATCGACAGAAAAACATCTGTCAGAGAGATAAGATTGGAACCAGATAAGAGCCGTGCCCTTAATACCAACAGACTGATCCAGCCTTGATAATAAAATCTTATGGTCCACAGTGTCAAATGCAGCAGCCATATCCAACAAAGTTAAAACAGCAGAGTCTCCTGAGTCTGTGCATAAAAGCAGATCATTAAAAACTCTAAGAAGTGCTGTCTCAGTGCTATGAGCTGTTTTAAAACCAGACTGACATTTTTCAGTAATTTCATGAATCTGGAGATGATCCTGCAGTTGAAGGTAAACTACCTTCTCCAAGACTTTAGAAAGAAAAGGTAACTTAGAAATGGGCCTAAAGTTTGACAGAACATTAGGATCTAAGTTGCTCATTTTAAGAAGAGGTTGGACCACAGCCTGTTTTAAAGCAGCTGGGACACAACCCACAGAGAGAGAGGTGTTTATCAGATTAACAATACTCGGACCTACAGCACTAAAGACCTCCTTAAGTAGCCTGGGAGGAAACTTATCATTCGGGCAAAAAGAAGGCTTCAGCTTGTTGATTATTTCTGAAACCTGAATAAGAGAGACAGGTTCAAACTGGTCAACAACAGCAGGAGAAACTGGGTGCAGGGCAGGGTCACTAATGAGACCAGAAGGAAATGATCTGAGAGCACTCACTTTGTTGATAAAAAAGTTTAAAAACATTTCACAAAGTGAAACAGACGGAACCAGATCAGTGGAATCACGGGGATTCAGGAGAGACTTCAAAGAGCTAAAAAGAACCTGAGGCTTATCAGTGTTATCAGACACAAACTGAGTCTTAGCAGCCCTAACAGCAGCCTGATAGTCAGCTAAGGATGCTTGTCCGTCCTCCACTTTCTCTCTGTGCGCCGGCAGGTGCATCTAAGTGCGCGTGTGTGATCATTGAGCCATGGTGCCGTCACTGCTTTACAGTGTTTAGACTTCAGAGGGGCTATCTCGTCCAAAATAGTTATAGAAGCAGAGGTAAAATCTCTAAGAAGCACATCAACATCCCTACTCTGGAGAGACTCTAAAGAGGAGAACTCAGATTCTGCAAACGCAGCTATAAACTGTTGCGCAGTCTGAGAGTTAATCAGGTGACGAGGAGGCGCTGTGGCGCGCGGACGCAGCACAGAAGTAGACAAAACAAACTCAAATAAAACAGGAAAATGATCGGATATGCCTAAGTCACAAATGTCATTAATATGTCCATTCAAGTCAAAAGTTAAAACCAAGTCCAAAGTGTGGCCCTTCTCATGAGTGGGACCATTCACTAACTGAGTCAGGGTAAAAGAGTTGATCAAATTTTAAAAATCCTTGACCAGCGGCTTGTTCTCACAACAAACATGTTCTCACAACAAACGGTCATACATCAGCATAATCCCTGACAAAAAGTCCGCCAACTCCTGAAGAAATGTCTTTTCATATTTTGGTGGTCGATAGATTATTGCACACAGCACTGGATTGTCACCTTTAATTTCCACGAGCTGGACCTCGAAGCTGGAGAAATGGTCGACTGGAAGATGCCGACAGAAGAACCTGGATCGGAACACCAGAGCAACCCCTCCACCCTTCCCTGCAGTGCGTGGAGAGCTGATGAAGCCACAGTCTGGAGGAAGAAGCTCGGAAAAGGCACTGACTTCACCCTCCCGGGCCCACCACTCTGTCAGGTACATAAGATCCAACACATGGGAGGAAAAAAGTCGTTTAAAATGAAAGTCTTGTTGGTCAGCGATCTGCAGTTGATGAGAGCTGAGCGAACAGTCACAACCTTATCCGCTGAAGAGGCATAACTCAAGGGTGACAGGTTGGCCTGCACTGCGCCTCGGAGGAGCCACTGGGTCCGGCAAACATGAGGGACAGCCACTGACAGGTGAGCTTGACAAGGTGCCAATTCAGGGACCGTAGGTAAAATCCAACGTAGGGGGGAGCGATGACTCGAGCAGAAGCGGAGAATCCATCGCATATTGTTCAAAGTGGACTTAATTCGCACCAGCACTCCACCTCTTTCCCCCCGTCTCTTTGGGCGTTTCACATGCACAGTAGTGACAGGTGTACGATGAAGAAAAGCAGGTATATCTGTAAATGGTGGTGGGTGAGAGGAATCATCCTCATCAGATCCCCACTTCCAAAGGGGCTTATAAGAATGTCCAACATCTAAAAGAGCTTGATGATCATAACGCAGAATAGCAGAAACATCATGCTGACAAATAAAATGAAATAAAACAGAGAAAAATAAAAAGAGGGAAACGCCCGACCGACGACAAGCCGCACATGCCGGCGCCATAATGCAACGTCATCCACCAACAATCCCTCTCTAAGTTCTCTAAGTTCATATTTCATCATTGCTTATTCATTGTCTCAGTTATATTGCTTTAAACCATCATTTATCATAATTTGTCTCGAATCATCATTAGTAGTAGAAATACATGAAATTTAATTTATTAACTATATTTCCACCTCTGTCTCAAATTATTATAAAATGTTGTTTCCCTGGCATACCCAAAGTACCTATTTTCACCATTAATCAAATATTAAAGGTTCAATAATAGTGATAACTAGGGATGAGCGAGTACACCACTATCTGTATCTGTTCAACCATCTAAATTATCTGTATCTGTACTCGGAGTGGGCGGGGCCTAAACCGGAAACGGCGTGGTTCGATCAGAAGTGGGTGTGGCTTAACTCAGTACATTATTTTAAGTCTGAAATTGATATGGATTGATCATAAGTTGCTATATGTATTGTTTATTTGAAAACTATTTACAGATCAGCCTCAGAATTTAGATTCAGTGTTTTTGATCACAGTAGTAAAGGAACTATTACAGAACAAGTTTTTCAATAAACTCAGAACATGAATACTAAAGTGCATGAATGAATATAACTGAACTTATGCAGTAGGAAATATCAAATATTAGAATAAGACACAACTTTTTAATTTTAATTTTTTTTTAATTTTATGATCAAACTATTTTTTTCTAAAGTTCTTGGCATTTTTTCCACACACAAAGTTAAACAAAACAATGTTGATTAAGGTGTGTGTGTGTCTGTGTGTGAGAGAGGGAGAGAGAGGTTTTTCTACTGACCAAATAGTCCTGTGCCGTATTTCGAGAGAGAGAGAGAGAGAGCGAGAGAGAGAGACCAACGCGATACGAGCCGTTTTCAGCTCTCTTGTCAAATGCACCGCTACGAAACAAGTAACTTTAAATGTTACACAAACAGAAAAAGAGGCGAGCTGAAGAAGGGAGTACTGATTACTGAAGCAACGTGACGAGAGAGAGCTACACAGAGGCCTCAGTCACTGTCGAGTGTGAGCGGAGCAGCACAGCTGCCTCCCGGTGCGGCAGAGATGGTTTTGTGGGCGCTCTGTGTCACTGGCCAATCACAGAGCGTAAAGACAGCCAGTTACCCAATGAGGATTCTCCTTCCACCCGAACACAGATAATCATGAATTTTACTCTTTTCATATTCGTACTCGTCAAAAATGGCTCATGCCTAGTGATTACTCATTTATATGGAATATCATCTCTTTATACTTTATTGAGGATTCATTCAAAGTAACCACCTACATCAGGTTACATAATGGCGAGCCAGCCAGGAGGTAATTTAAATTCAACACTATTAGTAATTTGAAGTTTTAAAATCTTTTTGCTGTGTTTGACACTGAACGGAGCCTCCTGTTATCCTCATCTTCAAGAGTGCTGTGTTTTATCAATCTAACCAAGTCTGATGTAGAGGGCTGCATTGGGATTGGGTCCCACCGGGTCCTGCGGGACCCAACACAAATATCGCGGGAGCGGGTGGTGTGAACTTTGCTGCGGGCGGGAGCGGGCAGCTAAAAGAAACAGTGCGGGATGAGCATCTATGGCAACTGATTTGTGCCATGGATTACCAGCTGAAGAAGACCCTCATCTAACATTAACGTTTGAGAAGAAGCCCTCGAAGAAGCCTGTGCAGACGTTCACACGGCACCGTCACCTTCAGCTCCGCCTTCTCCAGAGTCTGGTTTTTAGGTTATATTAGGCTTAGTCATGGCAGAAATCCCTCGCCATAGAGCATGGAGACTCCGATCACAAGTGCCGCAGCATCACGGAAGGTGACGCTGCAGTGTTTAAGGGTTAAAAACTAAATGACCAATGTGTCAAAAGACATGCGGGCCTAAGAAACGAAACAAAGAGATTCATGGGGTTTCTGTATTAATAGCCTATAAAATTTTATGTTTTCTCCTGTGGGACCAGAGAGGACACAAATCAATGCATCTCTTTTATTGTGCGGGAATAATTTCTCTGAGTTTTGCAGGTGTGGGCGGGAGTGGACATGCACATTGCGGGTGCGGGCAGGAGTGTAACACACACGATGCGGGTGCAGGCGGTAATGGTCAGAAATTCAGCGGGAGCGGGATGAAGAACACAGTCCCGCGCAGGGTTCTAGTCTGATGCTTGTTAAAGCTGTGTTTTGTCTCGTAAGATTGTCTTGGTCTTACAAGAGAGTAAATGATTGTCTATTTTATTTTATTGTTGTCTTGTTTGTTAATGCTTGTGGTAACTTGGACCGAGGACGCTCGGACGCTAATGTTAACCAAAGCTAATTTAACCAGTTTTAATTCCGGCCAAAGCATCCAGTTTTCACGGTTTGTATTTCCAGGCACTCGCTGTGTCTCAAGCGGTTACGTCACTGTACCGGACCGGGGTGTGCGCATTTTGACATACTTGTTTTTCCCGTAGCTAAGCTAACGACTAAATTTTAACTATAAATTATGGAAGTCTGCCACGACGCAACCCTTAGATGGGCATATTCCATGAGCACACATTTTACCGGCAATAAACGACGAGAGTCATCGGTACTGAGAAAAAGCTGTCCGTCACGTCAAAAGCCTTCTAACTAGGCCAAACTAGCTAATGTTAGCACTGCTATCGTTACACTCCGCGGTGATAAACGCTACTGAATTTTTATTCAAAATGCCTTTATCTACCAGCCACCACAGCGACAGACTGCAAATTTATTCAAAATCCCTTTGGGGTAAAGTTTTGGCGAATAAAACCACCATGTTTGAAGCCATTAAGTCTAAAATCGTCGGCTTTGTTTGACAAACAGCCATTTTTGGTTTTTCACAGACGAAGAAGAAGGACGTAACGTTATCCTTCCTCCAGGTTTTGAACCCGACTGGCAACCAGAAAATATCTTCCTTGCCTCTGATGACCAGGATGCAGAATATTTGCCTGCTCCTGGTGAAACAGTGGCTGATTCATCTGCTAGTGACGATGGTCTGGCGGCCCCAGGTGACCGGTCAGCCAAGATGCCAGTCTCCATCGACCAAAATTCCAGGTTTCTGGACTGACAAAGTTTTTGATGTGGGTCGCGTGTGTCTTCGTGATCTCTGACACGGCTATGCCTTCTCAGCAGTCTTCTATACAGCAACTATATGACCCTGGGCCTTCTTCAGGTATCGCACTCATGGAGCGCCCAGGCCTGCTGATGACTAACTACCCTCTGTTCACCCAGAAGGTGTTTGTCACCTTTGACCCTGACATAGCCTGCGCTTGGAAACTGCTAAGTTCTGTTGGTGCACTTTCGGAAACTGGTACCAACTGGACTCTGATGTGGCACTCCAAGGCCAACATCGCTCACATGTTACTCCAGCTGCAGAAATTCACTGGTCACAATTCGGAGCTTTCTGGTACAAACCATAGGGAGAAACGTTTCCTTTCAGAGCTCTTTTCCGTGGCTGGTGCTATAGGTTCTGTCTTTAATAGGTGTTTCTCCGCTGTCAATTCCATCAACATTTGCGCTGAAAGGGAAGTCCCTGCCCTGCGTAAACTGGCGACTGCCAACAGTGTGCATTGAAGTTGCTAGGCACTTCTGAATGCTATACTATGATGGTCCTGAACACGCACAGCGAGGTGTTGCGTAAAAATACGGCCATGGTGGAAAACTATGTTCATTCGTCTTGGTCGATTACGCCCACACCCAGCTGCTGACCTCTTGCCTGTCCAACTATATTCTGGATGTTAGCGCTTCTATGGACACCCTCCTTATGGGGAGGATTTCTCCATATCTTGTCTCTCTGGCTATGGTTCAAGATACGCTTAGCAGGACTACGAAAGAACATGTGACGACCCTACAAACTCACCTGGCTTTCGCTTTGAGCGCTATTCCACTTCGGGTCAACCCCAATGCTAGAGAACTAGCATTCCTCTTAACTTACCGGTTGTGTCACCAGGTGATATCTACCGACTGAAGGACGTGATCACTGTTGGTAACTGGGTGGATGATACTCACCTCAAATTGCATACACCACCGGTGGTCGCTTGTCAAGATGACATGCCGGACGTCCTTCTGGTCCCTGACCTGCGCGTGTGTTCTCTAACTCGTGACCTTCACTTCCTTTGTCCAGGGACCCCTTTTCTGCGTGACAAGGCCACAAGCTTGTCCTTTGACTGTTACCCCCTGGTCGCATGTCTTACTGACCACCGCGGTTGTCGTTGGCCTGCGATGGTTGGCCAACACTCCTGCGCTTGAGGCCGACGTTTTCTACGACCGCTACAACATCTCCACTATGAACTTATAAGGGGTGAGTGGCGGTTCATGTGTAGAAAGCTTAATGTTTAGTGTTCCTAAATACAAATGAAGTAACTTGAGCCCACAGTGAGGTGACTGCGTTAAACTTGACACTAATGCAACATAATTGCTGCTTCTTAACAAAGATGAGCTCCTGTGTATCTTGACAAGAATATAGTTTTTTAAAAATGAGATGATTGCCTGGAGCTGCTAACTTTTCCATTTTTGTTAGCTTCTTTGTTCCTTGAGAAAAGGCATCTTTTTTAATGCTGCACAATGGCTGCTGTCTGGAATTAAGTGATACCCTGGAAAAGTCCAGACCTCCACAGGCATCATGAGTACTTAAAAGCAATTGAAAGCTGTATGAGATATGTTGAATCAATAGTCTGTTTTTCACTTCCCTGTCAGCTCTCATTGTCGGTATCTCTAGCATGTACACAAAAGGCTGGCAGGTTGCAGCATAAAAATAGCTGGCACGCTGTATGGCAAGTAGAACATCCTAGCAATAATTGAGAGAAATGGTTGTGGAAGCAAGATTAAGTGATTACTGTCTGGTAGCAGGAAGCCCAGACCCCTGGCTTAAAGAGGATAGATGCCTGCTGGATACATTGAATTATTATGTTTTATTGTTTATCTCACCTGTTCAAGCTCAAGTGAGACTGTCTTATTTTAAAGCAGCAGTGTTGGTTTCTGCATATTTCTAAATAGAAGCATGTTATTTTGGTGGTGCACAGGTCAGGGCACGGCTCTGACTGGGACAGAGAACCGAGCCTGCCCGTCCCATCAGCGCACCGCTCCCCCGTTCTCACAGCCAGAGCGGGCGCGACAGAGACACATCAACTTGATTTAAACAGATGAGATTATGTGTGTGAAATAACGCCAGTTAAATGGTCCTCTTGGTGTTGTTTGTGTGAATGATGTCCAGTAGTTGATATTATAAATAATCAATTTTTTTTTTCATAAACCTGATTGCTTGGTGCTCCCCTGGCCACTCTGTGCCCTACGCACTGTGCGTGATGCGCGTTTAGGGAGCGCCGGCGCTGCACTGACCCAACTTCGTGCCCTACCTGCTCAACTGCTCTCCATGTTCAGCAGCACATACTGTACCTATGTGAGCAACTGTTCTCTTTGATGAAGATGATCAAAACAACACAGGAGTCTCACTGATGAACACCTTCCTCAGATGCAGGTATCTGCCTGGAACCAGTGAGCATCAGAGTAAATCAGAGTGGAGCAAACCAAACTTAAATGAATGCATTTTTAATTCACTTTCTCTACTCCAAGGAATGAATGTTAATAGCTGAGTCCACACTTAGTGTGAAGTGTTTGGAAAACAGCTGTATGTCACCTCTACTTTTCCTAAAGTCCTCAAAGTGCAACTGAAAGTCCTGGTCCTAGTGTCTGTGAAGTTGTGCATATTCTCTGCTTCACCAGGCTGACTTCTCTCAGACTCGTGAAGTGTCCAAGGATCCTTGAGTAGATGTGAAAGAGCTGCTAAAGCCTACTGCACACTGGAAGCATCAGTATCGCAAAACGGCAGTGGAACGATTTACTCGCGATTTTTGCTGCTTGCCAATGCACACCGGGTGAATCTCAGCCACGAAGCGGCTTCACCACCGCGCTCCTCACTGGACTCACGAGATCACAAGATCCCTCGAGACTTCCGCCATTGTCCTCGTTTGACTTGCCAGATTACAAGATCCCTTGAGACTTCAAAGGTCACCGTTTGTTTATGCCATCTGCCATTAAACTAAAAAGAAGGAAATCACATTTGACATCGCTGTTTGATGTCATATATAATGTTGTTCCTCTCCACTGCCAGGATCAAAGCCATGAAAAACACAACGCTGCACTTCTCAAACGATGCAGTAAGTAAATAAGCAGTGAGGTTATAACCGGCAGCCGTCTGTTCGGCTTTATATAGAGGAGCTCCTCCTCCACCCTCCCTGCGTAATTATGCCGGCTCTTTAAAAGCCCTATTTGTGTACAGCTGCGCAAGGGCGTTCACCTGGCGTCCTGACAGACAGGTGGGGCAGCGTTTCTGAGCTGTACACATGGGCGCATTAAAGATCATTTTACGGGTAAGGGATTCTTTTGGGTTTTATATAGTTGTTTAGAAAGGTTGGGGCTTCACACTGTGTGTGTGGAAATGCGCTGCAGGATCGGTGGTGTGGAGGTGACGCGCCAATTACACGGTTGTCTGTGAGCACTTTCCATGAGACATAACAGGTAAGCATATACTGATTAATTGAAGAGGAAGGAATTCAGCAGTTTAATAATTATCTGCTTTCTTTTACAGAAAGTGCTGTCACTGCTGTTTTTGTTCAGTTATTTATTTGTTTCTCATTTTATGACATCCCCAACATTTTTCTGTGCATTAGTTTTAGAAAGGGGGTGTGACGGCAAGAAGTTTGGCTGTAGAGGACCGCATGCACTAGGGGGCGCAGCCTGCACGACCAGTTGTTGTAAATTACTCCTTTTATGATTATTGAGTGCATGTTTTTTATATTTTGCTTTGTTTGCATGCAGTTTGCAGCGTGTATTGGGTAGGTGCCTGCTACATAGTCCTGGTTGTCGTCCTCCCTCCTCCAGTAACAGGAGTGTGTCATTATTCCCCGCTGGGTTGGGCAGTTTCTATGTTTTTATAAATCCTGTAAAAAATAAATTATTGAGGAAGACTTTGTCTCAGCTCATTGTTTGACCTAGCGTGATCCCTTTCTGTATCAAAAAGTGTTGAATGTGTGGGGCGCGGGCTCACAAGGTCACACGTATAGACGTAATCTATATAGATATAAAATTGCATCGCTGCAATAGACAAAAATATAACTCGATCCTATCTTTAGCGGTGCGGCGCCGCGTGCCACTTCTGGGACGCGTCTGAAAATTGCCACATCGTGGTTGGTTTGAATCACCCCCATAGACTATAAGGAATTCTATTTGAAGCAGCGACATTCCACTGCCATTCTGCTGATGCTTCCAGTGTGCAGAATCAGAAGAGTTCTATTGCCAGATGTGTGAGAAATCACATTAGGAAATTGCTGCGGTACTTGGTGCAAAAAGAAAGATAAAAAATAAGAGATAAGCAAATATAAGAAGTAATAATATAATCATGATAAAATAATTATTATAAAAAGTGGCAATAATTAAAGAAGCAGCTACTATATACACATTGCAGGTACTAATCAGAGTGGATCAGCTTAGGTACAAACACAACACCGGGTCATGTGACTGGGACCAAGCGACTGGAGTGGGCAGCCCTAGGATTGACATTCATGAGTCCAACAGCAGAGTGGAAGAAACTGTTCTTGTGGTGAGAGGTTCTGGTCCGAATTAATCTGAACCTCCTGCCAGATGGGAGCGGGTCAAAGAGACAGTGTCCAGGGTGAGTCGGGTCAGCTGTGAGCCGACCTGCACGCCTCAATGTCCTGGAGGTGTACAGGTCCTGTATGGAGGGGAGTTTGCAGCCAATGACCTTCTCAGCAGAGCGTACAACACGCTGCAGCCTCTTCTTGTCCCTGGTGGTGGCTCCAGCGTACCACACGGTGATTGAGGAGGTGAGGATGGACTCCATGACTGCGGTGTAGAACTGCCTCATAGACTGTGCTGGCAGGTTGAATTTCTTCAGCTGCCTCAGGAAGTACATCCTCTGCTGGGCCTTTTTTATGATGGAGGTGATGGTGGGCTCCCACTTGAGGTCTTGGGTGATGGTGGTGCCCAGGAAGCGACATGAGTCTACCATCGTGATGGGAGTGTCAGACAGGGTGATGGGTGGGAGGGGGGCTGTGTGCTTCCTAAAGTCAACAACAACAGTAGGGGTAAGTCTTTAAACTACTACTACTGTATTAGGGGTGTAACTATGTCCAAATTCCATGATACATTATTGTCATGATATGAACCTCATGGTGCGATATTTACTGCGGTATTGTTGGGCTCAACAATACTGTCTTTGACCACTCACTAGCTACGTTTACATGCGCCAAATTCCCCCAATCCGATTCAAATCTTGGTTGATCAGAAATCCCAAATCTCTGTTTACATGGACAATAACTGGAATTATCCAATCATGCCGCGATGCCCGCACCATAGCTTGCGCATGCGCAGACGTGTCTTTCCCGGAAGAGATATTGTAAACAAACACCATCTTGTCCGCACGTCTTTTCCCTTGCATTTTATTTGCTTATTCTCTAGCTTCGGTGAATTCCCGCTTCCTGCATCTTTAGATGCACTTTAGATGCACTTGAGTGTATAACTCAGCATTTTTAGCCGTTCGGCCATCGAGACGTTCAGTAATAGTGAGCTCCCGTAGTATTTCCAATAAAACATAGCGTCTGCAACAGACCCCTTCTGTTTACCGCCCACCATGTTTTCGATCTATCCTGAGCATGCGCAGAGGCGGAAAGAGGTCACACCAAAGTTGCACACATGCGCAGTGGGCATTATTTTACCCCAACAATCCGAATGGCTGTGAACATGGACGTCAATCGGATTGACGATCGAACCAAACCACCTCTCTCAATCGGAATGAAATTACATTTGGATCAGGCCGAATCCAATCAGAATATTCTGATTGACATGTTTACATGACGCATTTTTGATCTGATAGGGCGTTCATTCCGATTACTTGTGCCCATGTAAACGTAGCTAATGTTGGTAGAACATTTGTTATTAGGGTTCCAAGTAGTGTTGTCAAAAGAACCGGTACTTCGGTACCGACCCGGTACTACAAAAATGTAAACGTCACGGTACCAAGATTTCGTAGGTACCGGTAGTACCGAGGACCCGTCTAAACCCGGATCCTTGATGCGCATGATTTACTGGGCGCGTGCAGTCGCTTCTAAAGCAACGCCGCAGAACGCAGAGTGACGGCGAGCGGTGAACCTGATGTGGTAAATAAAGTTCATTCACGGAGACCCCCCGCCCCGCTGTCACGGAGACCGACAGGAGAGACGCTTCGCTCCAGCAGCACGTCCCGTTCTCATGCTTTCTTGTATTTTTAATTCCAAAACTTGACAGAATGTCCAGACAGACCCCTGAATCCTTCTGTCAGCGCTTGTCATCAGGAACGTCCTGACATGACGCTCACCTCCGCTGATCAGTGACGTAGTGATCGTTCAGACTAGTCGCTTTCAAAACTTCGCATACCGTAAATCCTCTAATATTGGCCTGTATTCCATTACCGGCCGGGTCTCCTATATTAGCTGGTCTCGCTGTCAGCGGGGGTAAATAAAGGTTGGTCTCTAATAGTGGCCGGGGCTACAATTAGAAACAGCGTGTGTGTGTGTGTGTGTGTTTCGGAGATCGACGGTAAAGTGAGCCCTCACTCGATTTTTCGAGGCGCACATATACCACGTTTTACGGTAACAGCGGACTAGTGGATCATAATCTCCGGCTGCAAGATGAGCAGAAACAGAACGGAAAATGCTAGTTTGCAGTGATCACTTCATCACAGGTAAGGGCTTACTAAAGGTTTTTTATGGCGTTCTATTGAACAGTTATTTAGAAACGCAGCTACATAAACAGCAGGTAAACAGTTTGATACTGTTTTCATGTGTCCTCACTGCAAATAGCTTTTAGAATGCTAATGTTTTTAGCAGTTAGCTCAGTGTTGTAACGTGGCAGGTAAATAGTTTGATACTGTTTTCACGAGTCCTCACCGCAAATTGCAAACTGTTTACCTGCCAAGTTACAACACTGAGCTAACTGCTAAAACATTAGCACTCTAAAAGCTATTTGCGGTTCGCAAATAGCTTTTAGAGTGCTAATGTTTCAGCAGTTATCTCAGTGTTGTAGCGTGGCATTAATACCTTAATAAAATCAAACAAATGTACCAGAACTGTGGATTTAAAAAGGCCTAAAACGTTAGTTATAAGTAGATCCTAGCACGTACTCACCGTTAGCATTAGCTATCATTACGAGTTAATTACGTAACTAAAATAGCACATCACACGAGCATAAACAAGACAACGGTCATTTAAAGCTTCTCCGGATCTCTAAACTGTTAACCAACCTGAAATAAAATAGGCTTTCAGACTCATAAAAGGCTTTTGGTTTGCAGTGTAATATGAGATTTTCCACACGAGATAGTTTGTTGTGTCGATCGCTTCAGCGTTGGGTAAATCCTCCAGCATGTATTAAAAGTCCAACTTTTAAAATTAAATGAGTCATAACCTAAAGGAAGATATTGTGTCTGTGCCAGCTCATTTAGAGCACTCACTTTCATCCGTCACGCTGTGTTTTATAGTAGAGCAAAACACTTCCTGTCCACTGTTTGAGTTCAGCGCGGCGGCAGGGTCACTGAGGATTTACGGTATGTGTCTGAATCAGTACTACATAGAGTGTGGTGTGAATACACCATCGTCTTTATTAACTATTTACATCTCCTATACGTTTAATTAGGGTAACAAACAGGATGACATAAAGGCGTTGACTGCTCACAGATGGGAGTTTTTCTTTTTTTAATGATTGTAATGTGTATCCAAAAGATGAACTACAATGTATGGCTCAGTCAGTGTTTATGTCCTTAAAATCAGTTTGTCAAAAAAGCTGTTCTAACTAGATGTTCTAGTCTGGATAACTAGCAGGTTTACAAAAATATATGAACAAAAACACATTTTGATTAAATAAAAGTGCATTAAAAACATGTTATGATAGTAGTACAATAGTAACTCAGTTCATTTTTCTAATATACAGCACTGATTCACAAAAGATGTCATCTCAAAGCACTTTACAGGAAAATTAATGTTTTTATTGGTAAATTTAGTCTAAATTAAACTTTTTCGGTACCGGTACCAGTGAAAATCCACGGTTCTCGGTACCAAACACTGAAATTTTGGTACCGTGACAAAACTAGTTCCAAGCCCGAAGGGCAGGGAACCCCATCGTTATTCTGCTCCGCTAAAGTGATATGGGCACAACAGTCAGAAAATGCCAGGAAAAATCTGACATGGCAGTCTGATAGAAAATCCCTACCGCTACTCAGATTCAAAAATTCATACCCAGAAACACCTAAGTGGCGCTGTTGCGAAGGTCAATGCGTTTTGGCTAATAACTCCCAAACCATAAGTCACACACTCAAAAACTTTATATGACCTTGATCCTTGGATAATTTCGCATCAATTTTGTATTGGCCACACCCATTTCCGCCTTGCTAGATTTTTTGCTAAATCGCAAAAAACGCAAAACCTAGTTTTAATCACCAATCCGTCATTTTTTGTCAAATCAACTTGAAACTTGGGACATATAATCTATAGAAGAAGATAAATAATTGTGATGAAGAAAATTGCAAAAATGTTGAAAATTGTGCAAATGATGCAATGTCAAATCATTGTGCTAGCTAGCACATGACCTTATTGATGATATCTCCACCATTTTTCAAGATTAAATGATGAGACTCTGGATTCTCAGAAAGTATGAGCTGTAAGCCATCTGTATCTAATGTTGTTCAAATTCACCAATAGGGGGCGCTAAAAGATCAAAAAGTTTATTTCAGCATAAAGGCTTTAAGAATTTCCACGAAACTTAGCACAAATGTTCATTACCGCACCCTTAAGCCATATTTTGAATTTTTTTTTAAAGTGAGCATGGCTAATAGGCTTAAAAAAGTTTGCCCTTTTACTCATGAAAAATATATATTCGATCAAGAAACGTACAGATCATATCCATAATAGTGTCATCTAGAACCACAGAAAAAAATTTGATTTTTTTTCCATTAGGTGGCACTGTTGTACCCAAAAAAGGTTTTTAGTATAGAAACAAATTCTGTTATTCTGGGTGTTCTTTCAGTCATTCAAATTTAGATGAGTATTTTGAAAAAAGTTTTACAGTTATTCAAATTATTAGAAAATTGCATAATTTGTAAAACATATTTTCATTAACTCCTCCCACCCATCAAACCCAATCAAATCAAAACTTTGCCTGACAAGAGGGGAAAAGTGGCTGACCAAACAATGTATATGGTTTTTTGATACCTAATTTATTTTAGGAAATATGAGCTTTCAAAATAAAAATTTTTAAATAAAGTTTTTTAGTATAACTTCAAAACTTTTTGATATTTTTCAAAGCTTATCACACCAATAGTACCTAAGGTCAATTCAAGTGTATAACTTGATTTTCAGTTTGATCCAACAATAGGGGGCACTATAAATATAGGAAGAATTTATACTGTCAAAATGGCTTAATGGATCTACATGAAACTTTGTGGATGTCTTCATGATACAGCCTAAGACAATGATATCAATATGGTAATCATTGGTCAAAGTGGGTGTGATTTATGGTCGTCTAAAATTTCAAAATTGGAAAATTTCCTAAAAGTCATTAATTGCGTGTAGGAGGCTAAGGTGCTCAGGTTGTGTTAACTACATAGTAATGAGATTATATAACAAAAATCTCAGCTCTGTGAAGAAGTTATCTCTTTCTGTTTACAAAAGTGTTTTTAAGGCTAGCAGTTGTAGCGCGAATTCCATTATGCCAAACTTCTTGAAATTTGGCACACAGTTTACCTTTAGGTGGTTTATAAACCATGTAAAATGGTGTCCTGATTTGAGCACGCCCTTGTGTTTAACTCATTCACTGCCATTAGACTCTACTGATATAGGAACAAAAGCATTTAATTCCACGTGTTGACATTGCCATGTCAGAATATTTTGATAATTTTGTGATGTATGAATTTTGTAGGATTTTTTTAAATCATTTGATCAGTTAGTCATAAAATGAAACTCGTAATTTTTATTGAAAAAAGCATTTAATCTAAGGACATTATAAAATGTTCATAATATTCCCAATATAATCATGATGATTAGTAAATTTGTTAGTAATTGTTTGATCAAATATGGATTTTGTAATATTTTCTTTGTTTTGGTCAGTGTAATTTGAAATGTCAATATACACTTTTTTACTGAAAAAACATTTAATTTAGAAACAATAAAATTACAAAATATGATTTTTACATGACCTCATGATGATTCAAGAAAATTTTGGAAATTTTTTGATAAAGAATTTTGTTTTTATGAATTTATAATCATTGTCAGTCATTACTGAAATGGCAGTTACATTTTTTGTATAAAAATAAATACATTCTATGGTCATTTAAATGAAAGGATTCCAGATGTAAACATAAACATCTAAAAATGTTTCTGGTAATTTTCTGATAAGTAATAGATTTATCATGAATTTATTTATTAGTATAAGTATGTTTATTTTTTTATGTTTTCAACTAAAACTGCTTGGGTTTCAGAATCCAAAATTGATATTTAACAACTAACATTGCAGACAAGTAGAAAAATTGCACCGAAGCCCAGAGAAAAAAATTCACACACTCCAACATCTAGGGGGGGGTCACCTTTGGTCTTTAGCCTGTTGCGCTGCACTACCAGTAGGCTTTGATCACTGGACCTCAGAGACCTGCTGGGGGTGTAGGGACTGAGAAGATCACCAATGTATGATGGTGCTTGTCCATGTAAGGCCCTAAAAACCAGAACCAGGATCTTGAAATGAACTCTGAAGTTAATCAGCAGCCAGTGAAGCTGGAAGAGGAGCGGGGTGACGTGGGTGTGTTTGGAGGACTTGGTCAGCAGCCTAGCACAGGCATTCTGGACCACCTGTAGACGGTTCAGGGAGGTTCTGCTCAGACAAGTGAAAAGCCAGTTGCAGTAGTCTAAGTGTGAGGAGATGAAGGTGTGGAGAACAATCTCAAGTTCAGAGCAGGACAGAATGGGACTCAGCTTAGCAATGTTCCTGAGATGGAAGAAGGAAGAGCCAACAAGAAAACTGACATGAGAATCCAGGGTGAAAGTTGGGTCAAAGGTCACACCAAGATTCCTGACAGAGGGTTTGGTGTGAGAAGCAAGCTGACCAAGAGAGTCTCTGACTTTGGGAACCAGCTTGTCTGGAGCACAGATGAGGATCTCAGTCTGGTCTTCATTCAGCTGTAGAAAGTTCCCAGCCATCCAGGTTTTAATAGAGTCTAAGCAGCTGTGCAACAGCTGCAGCTTAGACATCTCATGGGGCTTGAAGGAGATGTACAGTTGGATGTCATCTGCATAAAGATGGTAGGAGATTCCTTTAAAAGAGCTCAGGATGTGCTGGAGAGGAAGCAGATAAAGGAGGAAAAGTAGAAGTCCCAGCACAGAACCTTGTGGGACACCATGGGTGAGGTAGGTGGTGGAAGACCAGAACTTTCAGATGGCCACAGAGAAGGAACGCTCAGACATATAAGAGGAGAACTATGCCAGAGCAGTTCCTGAAAGGCCTACCCAGTCTCTCAGCCTATCCAGTAGCAGTTGGTGGTCGACAGTGTCAAAGGCTGTCCCGTGTCCCCTGCATCATTGTGAGTCAGAAGGTCATTAGAGAACCTGAGAAGAGCTGTTTCAGTAGAATGAGCTCTACGGAAACCTGACTGGAAACTATCATAGATGTTATGTTCATCAAGAGCAGCTGGGAGTTGCTTAGCCACAACCTTTTCCAAGATTTTGGAGATTAAACGGAAGTTTAGAGATGGGTCTGAAGCGGCTATGGAGAGATGGATCAAGATTGTTTTTTTTTAAGAAGCAGGTGGATTACAGCGTTCAGGGACCTGACCAGAGACCAGAGAAACATTAATTACAGAGAGCACACTGGAAACAATGGACTGAAAAGCATTTTTAAACAAAGATAAAGGTAAGATGTCGAGGCGGCAATCAGATGTTTTCATAGAGTTAACTAGTCTTGTTAGCTGGATTATAATAAGGATTGGGATGTTAGCCATGTCTATCTGCTTAATGAAATATTTACATGTAGGGGTTTCTAAATGGTCAAAAAGATTTCCTGCATGTTTATNTACTTTTAAAACATTAGCAGTGGTCTCTAGTAGGAACCAATGCCTTGTCAGTTGTACTCGGGTGTGTGTGTGTGTGGGGGGGGTGCTCAGATGCATAGATATCATATATATCGCCAGATGCCTTAACTGGGAGTCGACAGCATCCCTACACGGTGGCCATCTTACCTCAGACAGCTTACGTTCCGTTCTCAATGGTAGCAGATAGAAGGTGAGTGAACAACTTAAACAAAAACACTCTTAACTCTATTAAATATTAACGGAAACTGAAAATTGAGCAAGTTAGAGCTATTTTAGTAGTACATGCACCATTGACACCAATGTTATGAAAAGGGGCAGCTGTCCGAGGTAAGATGACCGCCGTGTAGGGATGTTCGTCCAATTGACGAACAGCGCGGGTAAGGCATCTAGTGATATATATGATATCTATGCTCAGATAGAATAGAATAGAATAGAATAGAATAGAATAGACTTTATTGATCCCACAGTGGGGAAATTCACTTGTCACAGCAGCACCATCACTCAAAGGTAATTAGAAGAAGATAAAAAAACAAGGATACATGTATTTACACATAGGCAGTAATCTAGTATTGTAATCCTAGATCACTAAAAAAACACAAATAAAGATAAAAACAAACTTGGTACCAACACTATGCAGCATACTGTAAGAGACACAGACAACAATCTGAATCCGGTATTGCACAAGTATAGAACACATGAATATTGCATTGGTGTTATTGTGTACCAGGATGATACCAGCACAGCTTAAACTGAGGAGTTATACACTCTTACAGCAGAGGGGATGAAGGATCTGCGATAGCGCTCAGTTTTACATCTGGGATGTCTCAGTCTACCTCTGGAGGAGCTGTCCATGATCTCCACAGTGGAGTGCAGTGGGTGGGAGGGGTTTCTTAAGATGGAGGTCATCTTTCCCAGCATCCTCCTTTCACACGTCTCCTCAACAGAATCCAGTGGGCAGCCCAGAACCGAGCTAGCTTTGGTAGCTAGCTTGTTCAGTCTCTTCCTGTCTTGGTCAGAGCTGCCTACACCCCAGCAGACCACAGCAGAATGAATAACAGAGCCAACAACAGAGTGATAAAAGGATTTCAGCAGCTGGGAGTTAACTCCGAAGGACCTCAGCCTCCTCATGAGATGGAGGCGGCTTTGGCCCTTCTTACACAGAGCATCTGTGTTGTGGGACCAGTTCAGTTTACTGTTGAGGTGAACACCCAGGTACTTAAAGGTGTCCACCACCTCAATGTCTGCTCCCTGGATGTTTACTGGTGAGTGAGGAGTGTTTCTCTGGAAGTCAATCACCATTTCCTTTGTTTTACTGGTGTTCAAGCGAAGGTGGTTACGCTCACACCAGTCCACAAAGTCCATGATGACTGACCTGTACTCCTGGTCGTTCCCCTCAGACACACAGCCGACGATGGCCGAGTCATCAGAGAACTTCTGGAGGTGACAGCTGCTGGTGTTGTAGGTGAAGTCCGAGGTGTAGAAGGTGAAGAGAAAGGGTGAGAGCACTCTTCCCTGCGGCGCTCCAGTGCTGCATACAACCACCTCAGATGTACAGTTGTGCAGCCTCACGTACTGTGGCCTGTTGGTGAGGTAGTTGATGATCCATGCAGTCAGATGTTCGTCCACTCCTGCTCCCCTCATCTTCTGCTGCAGTAGACACGGCTGGATGGTGTTGAAGGCACTGGAGAAGTCGAAGAACATGATCCTCACAGTGCTTTTTTGCATCTCGAGGTGATTCAGAGCCCGGTGCTGCAGGTAGATGAGGGCGTCCTCCACCCCCATGTTTGGTTTATATGCAAATTGAAGTGGGTCTATTTCTGGGGTCACCACTGAACGCAGATGGGTGAGGATGAGTCTCTTCATAGTCTTCATCAGGTGGGAGGTCAAGGCGACAGGTCTGTAATGGTCTGGTTCCCTGGGATGTGATGTTTTGGGGACTGGAACCACACAGGAGGTCTTCCACAGGATGGGGACCTGCTCCAGTCGAAGGCTCAGGTTGAACATGTGTGTGACCACTTCACACAGCTGGTCAGCACAGTCTTTGAGCAGTCTAGGGCTGATTCCATCAGGACCTGCTGATTTTCTGCTCTTAAGCCGCCTCAGTTCTCTCCTCACCTGGTCCGATGTAACTGAGAGGGGGGAGTGAGGGGGGCTTGTTGCTGATGAGAGTTGGTGGAGGGGGGAGAAGCTGATGAATGGTGTGATGCACCTGTTTCAACATGGAGAAGTCAGCTGGAGGAGAAAGTAGCTTCAGACGGCAGGATCTGGAGTCTTACTTCCTGATATGTGGACATCTGTCCTCTGATTGGCTAACAGCAACA
>SSNS01000407.1:2837-51221 GCA_006937985.1 Aphyosemion australe | reverse complement strand
GTAATAGATTTATCATGAATTTATTTATTAGTATAAGTATGTTTATTTTTTTATGTTTTCAACTAAAACTGCTTGGGTTTCAGAATCCAAAATTGATATTTAACAACTAACATTGCAGACAAGTAGAAAAATTGCACCGAAGCCCAGAGAAAAAAATTCACACACTCCAACATCTAGGGGGGGGTCACCTTTGGTCTTTAGCCTGTTGCGCTGCACTACCAGTAGGCTTTGATCACTGGACCTCAGAGACCTGCTGGGGGTGTAGGGACTGAGAAGATCACCAATGTATGATGGTGCTTGTCCATGTAAGGCCCTAAAAACCAGAACCAGGATCTTGAAATGAACTCTGAAGTTAATCAGCAGCCAGTGAAGCTGGAAGAGGAGCGGGGTGACGTGGGTGTGTTTGGAGGACTTGGTCAGCAGCCTAGCACAGGCATTCTGGACCACCTGTAGACGGTTCAGGGAGGTTCTGCTCAGACAAGTGAAAAGCCAGTTGCAGTAGTCTAAGTGTGAGGAGATGAAGGTGTGGAGAACAATCTCAAGTTCAGAGCAGGACAGAATGGGACTCAGCTTAGCAATGTTCCTGAGATGGAAGAAGGAAGAGCCAACAAGAAAACTGACATGAGAATCCAGGGTGAAAGTTGGGTCAAAGGTCACACCAAGATTCCTGACAGAGGGTTTGGTGTGAGAAGCAAGCTGACCAAGAGAGTCTCTGACTTTGGGAACCAGCTTGTCTGGAGCACAGATGAGGATCTCAGTCTGGTCTTCATTCAGCTGTAGAAAGTTCCCAGCCATCCAGGTTTTAATAGAGTCTAAGCAGCTGTGCAACAGCTGCAGCTTAGACATCTCATGGGGCTTGAAGGAGATGTACAGTTGGATGTCATCTGCATAAAGATGGTAGGAGATTCCTTTAAAAGAGCTCAGGATGTGCTGGAGAGGAAGCAGATAAAGGAGGAAAAGTAGAAGTCCCAGCACAGAACCTTGTGGGACACCATGGGTGAGGTAGGTGGTGGAAGACCAGAACTTTCAGATGGCCACAGAGAAGGAACGCTCAGACATATAAGAGGAGAACTATGCCAGAGCAGTTCCTGAAAGGCCTACCCAGTCTCTCAGCCTATCCAGTAGCAGTTGGTGGTCGACAGTGTCAAAGGCTGTCCCGTGTCCCCTGCATCATTGTGAGTCAGAAGGTCATTAGAGAACCTGAGAAGAGCTGTTTCAGTAGAATGAGCTCTACGGAAACCTGACTGGAAACTATCATAGATGTTATGTTCATCAAGAGCAGCTGGGAGTTGCTTAGCCACAACCTTTTCCAAGATTTTGGAGATTAAACGGAAGTTTAGAGATGGGTCTGAAGCGGCTATGGAGAGATGGATCAAGATTGTTTTTTTTTAAGAAGCAGGTGGATTACAGCGTTCAGGGACCTGACCAGAGACCAGAGAAACATTAATTACAGAGAGCACACTGGAAACAATGGACTGAAAAGCATTTTTAAACAAAGATAAAGGTAAGATGTCGAGGCGGCAATCAGATGTTTTCATAGAGTTAACTAGTCTTGTTAGCTGGATTATAATAAGGATTGGGATGTTAGCCATGTCTATCTGCTTAATGAAATATTTACATGTAGGGGTTTCTAAATGGTCAAAAAGATTTCCTGCATGTTTATTTCATCATGCTGGTTGAAGTGAGATCATTAGCTGACGGGACGCCGGCGGGAGAACGTGCGAGAGGGGTGGGGCCATGTGTGGAATGGAGAAGGCATGAGCGGGATCGAGTGGGCGACTTGCGCTGGTTGGTTTGGAAGCCTTTGATAACTGCTTGCAGTTCTAGTTAACATTATAACCATCATCATAGCTGGGTATGCTCGGACCAGCTAATTAAATTAATTGATCAGGGTGAGTCAGGTTCAGATAACAGAGAGAGAGAGAGAGAGAATGTCCATTGGTATGTTAGAGGAGCACCCTGTCTGAGGGTGTGACAGCACTAACACACAATGCTGCTGCTGTCCATGGCTCTTGCAGTTTGTCAATCAATCAATCATCAACATTCTTACTATTTGTTACGACCTGGCTTGTGGGATCGCAACATAAAGCCTAATTTATACTTCTCCGTTTTTGTCAGTACGGACGGACCGCCGTGAGCCATCGTTGCAAGAGCTCTCCAGCAGGCTTGCACGGAGTCGAGCTCTCTTTTCTAAACATCCGTCCAACGAGACGGAGAGCGCAAGCTTGTGATTGGTCAGAACGCCGCTTCTTTAAATATGTCACCAGCTCCGCCATCGCCGCCTCAATAAATAAAAAGAGAGCCGACGATATCTAGCATCAAACACGGAGCAGCTTGAAGAATACCTCGCGGTAAAACTCCGAAAATATGAACGTTTATTCACCCGTGACTGGAGGAGTTTAAAGATGCGCAGCAAGTGTTTTATTCATGAACGGAAATGACGAGAAACGTGGGTTTAGAGGTGGCGAGCGCATGAAGAGGTGGAGGAGAATGAGGGACAAGTTTGTCCGTGTTAAAAAGTCTCTTAAATGCAAAAAAGCACAATATAAACTGTAAATGCACTATTTTGTACCGGATACATGACAGGATACCCCAGAAAAGCGATACGCCCTCTGTTGTCCTGGCGGGGAACTGCTTTAGAGCACTCTCCAGGTGACGGAGAAGTTCGAGAGCAAAACGGTTTTGTCAGTGTGTGCATGTTTCTACCTTGGGGAGCTGACAGAGAAGCATAAATTAGGCTTAAGGAGGAAATCTGGACACATGGTGAGAGTTAAAGAGTATATTTATTAAATTTGGCTCCAAAAGGCCTCACCAAATGCCACACAGGCAGGAGCTCCCAAAGGTGCTCCCTCTGATCAGACTCATCTCCCTCTGGAGTTGTGCCAAGAAGCCTTTAATGATGCACCCACAGGTGCAAACACTACAGTGTACAAGTGTGAAGTTTTTTTTATATCTTTTCAGCCATTTCTGGTGTTTATATTTGAAGACGGTCCCTGAGCGCCCGTGGCAGTTTCTTGGGCTCAGAGAGCAATTTAATGCTCCGGGAGCAGAGGACAGGTTGTTTTGGGAAAAAATGAGGTTGTAGCTTTTTCACTACCTTGCTATGATACCAAAGGAGTACGTTATATTTCATAATGACATTCTGATCAGACGTTATTGAACCGTAAATGTTAAATATGTCAATATCTTGCCAACTTTATTGAAGTTGAAAATGATACGTAACTTACCTATGACGCCAACGTGGCGGCCACTGCGCCCCCCTGCTGCTACGCCCAGGTATAACTTTTATGCCTAGTGTGGACCAGGCGTAAGTTGGAAGAACTGACTAGTATCCATGACAATGATTATTTCCCATCATCATGTCCTGTTGTTAGACTTGTTAGCGAACATATGAGCGAGGCGTTTAATTCATAGACATCTAAGAGCATTTAGAATAGAGCATGTTTTACGTGATCGTACAAACCCACTGGATGTATTCTCCGACAGTGAGTTGATTGAACGATTTAGATTTCACCGGCAGAGCCTTTTTGAAATAATTGATGAGCTCTCCCCACTGCTGCAGCACTCCTCTGAGAGGAATGAGGCGCTGTCTCCCACCTTGCAGGTGCTGATTGCGCTGAGATTTTATGCAAATGAGGCATTTCAGAATACCTTGGGGGACATGATAAACGTTCATCGGACAATAAGAAGAGTTTCTTTGTCTCTCCAGCACTGTATGGGTCGTTGCATTCGTTTCCCGACGCAGGAATAGGCGGCAAAGACAAAACAAGACTTTTATTTTAAATCAGGGCTGCCTGGAGTGATTGGATGTATTGATGGCACGCATATCCACATTCAAGCTCCATCCGAGCATGAATATCTATTTGTAAACCGAAAAGGTTTTCATTCAGTCAATGTCCAGATTGTCTGCAACTCTGACATGACCATATATAACTTAGTTGCTGGCCTGAATCAACACATGATGCATGCATCTTAAGAGAGAGTGCTCTTCATCGAGAGTTTGAGGCAGGAAGATTGAACGGCATTCTCCTGGGTGACAGTGGGTACCCACTGAAGAGATGGTTCATGACTCCTGTCATTGCACCCAGAACAGCACAGGAGCGCTCCTACAATAGGAAGCATGCCACGACCCACAACCTCATTGAGCGCTGCATCGGTGTGCTCAAACGAAGGCATTGATAATATAATAACATATGATTAATAACATAGAATTAATGTTATTGTTATGATTGGCCTAGTAGTAGCTAATATTAATTTGTGGATTTTTTTAGGTTCCACTGCTTACACGGTGAACTACGCATGCACCCAGAGCGCGTGTGCGTCATTATTGCTGCCACTGTTGTACTGCACAACATTTGTGTGTCAAAACGACTGCCCCTCCCGAAAGAAGAAGAGGTTCATCAAGAGGAGGAAACCTTTGTGGCTGCAATCCCCGAGGATATCAGTGGTCGACTCGTCCGCAATCACATCATCAACAATCTATAATCTGTATAATGATATGACCTACATTTCCAAATCAATTTTAGTTACTGGAACAATACAGTTTAAGGAACAAATTAATTAATAAATGTACTTTAATAATTATTATTAATAATAATAAATACATTTTGTCAATTTGCTTTGGTGACTGACTCTTCTACTTATAGCTAATAATAGCTTATTTTTATAGCCTAAATAATGTCAAGAGACGGGTAGCAAAAGAACAGATAAATATGCAAAATGGCTCCCTTGTCAAGTGTAACTTGAAAAGGCTATAATCACAGAAATTAGATGAAATTCTTGTGTTAATTTTATTTACAGGATTAAGTACATAAAATTATTATAAAAAGAATAAACAAACACCAATAAAAGTGTCTTTAGATGTAATAAATAGTAACATTACATAACCATACCATACTAGCCTAGTGAACTAGACCAAATTCTTGCCTTGCAAAGTTTGGTCTAGGCATGCTTCATTGAAACCCTTGCAGCCCGATCCACTGCTGTGGCTGTCCAATCACAGCTCGCTATAGTATTGGTTGAGTCAATCACAGCGCTCTATATTGTGGGCCAATCACAGAGCGGGAGTAGCCAATGACGTCAGAGCTGCGGCCGCGAACACAAACAGGCGGCTGCGCAGGATTCACGTTCGTTTGAAACGGCTTTGTCATCAACATTGGATTATTTAGACTCCAACGTGCGTAAGTCTGTCGGATATACTTAGCTGCTTCTTATTTTTATCAAAGTAGTGCAATGTCCCAGTACACCTGATATTCATGTTTTTCATACAAAAATTACAGAAATCATTGATGTTAGACGCCATTGCTGCCGCCCTCTTTTCCGTCGCTGTGATTACATCATGGTGTTCATTACTCTGATTGGTCCTAGCGCTATCCAATTGCGTGCAGACAGTTTGAAAGACAACCGTAGATCCCGCCTAATGACTGAGAGTCGTCAATGGTTCATGGCCAGACTATCCATCCATCCATCCATCCATCTTCTTCCGCTTATCTGGAGTCGGGTCGTGGGGGCAGCAGCTTCAGGAGGGAAGCCCAGACCTCTCTCTCCCCAGCCACTTGGGCCAGCTCCTCCGGGGGAATCCCAAGGCGTTCCCTGGCCAGCCGAGAGACATAATCTCTCCAGCGTGTCCTGGGCCTTCCTTTGGGTCTCCTCCCGGTTGGACGTGCCCGGAAAACCTCACCAGGGAGGCGTCCAGGAGGCATCCTAAGTAGATGCCCGAGCCACCTCAACTGGCTCCTCTCGATGTGGAGGAGCAGCAGGTCTACTCCGAGCCTCTCCAGGATGACCGAGCTTCTCACCCTATCGCTAAGGGAGAGTCCAGCCACCCTGCAAAGAAAACTCATTTCGACCGCTTCTATCCGCGATCTCGTTCTTTTGGTCACTACCCAAAGCTCGTGACCATAGGTGAGGGTAATAATACTAATAATGGATTGGATTTTATATAGCGCTTTTCAAGGCACTCAAAGCGCTTTCCATTATTCATTTACTCTCACATTCACACACTGCTGGTGATGGTAAGCTACTATTTAGCCACAGCCGCCCCTGGGCAGTCTGACAGAAGCGAGGCTGCCATTCTGCGCCAATCGCCCCCTCTGACCACCACCAACACAGGCAAGTCGGGTTTAAGTGTCTTGCCCAAGGACACAACGACAGCGACAGACTGAGCGGGACGCAAACCTGCGACCTTCCGATTGCGGGGCGTCCACTTAACTCCTCTGCCACCATCGCCCCGTTCCCCGGGTAGGAACGTAGATGGACCGGTAAATTGAGAGCTTCGCCTTTTGGCTCAGCTCTCTCTTCACCACGACAGACCGGTACAACGCCCCCATCACTGCAGACGCAGCACCAATCCGCCTGTCGATCTCACGCTCCACCCTTCCCTCACTCGTGAACAAGACCCCGAGATACTTAAACTCCTCCACTTGGGGCAGGACCTCGTCCCTGACCTGGAGAAGGCATTCTACACTTTTCCAACAGGACCACATCATCTGCAAAAAGCAGAGACCTGATCTTTAGGCCACTAAAACAGATCCCCTCACCACCTTGGCTGCACCTAGAAATTGTCCATAAAAGTTATGAACAGAATCGGTGACAAAGTCCAACTATCACCGGAAACGAGCCCGACTTACTGCCGGCAATGCGGACCAAGCTCTGACACTGGTTGTACAGGGACCTAACAGCCCGTATCAAGGGGCCTGGTACCCCATACTCCCAGCGTACCCCCCACAGGGCCCCCCGAGGGACGCGGTTGAACGCCTTCTCTAAATCCACAAAACACATGTAGATTGGTTGGTCGAACTCCCACGCACCCTCCAGGACCCCCCCCAAGGGTATAGAGCTGGTCAATCAATCAATCAATCTTTATTTATAAAGCGCTTTTTCATGCATTTTGGTGCAACACAAAGCGCTGAACAATTAAAAACAACCACACAATAGTCAAATTCCCACCCCTCCCCCACAGATCAGCATCCAAGATCCCTTATATCTCCCTCTTCCCACCCCCAATCCCATCCCATGCACACACACATACACACACACACACTCAAGAGCTAAAATGAAAGGACAACTGGCTGAGTACAGATGTAATAGGCAACAAAGTAAAGGGAAACGCCATCAAAAGGAGCCAGCTCCTGCCGCTCCCGGGGCAGCTGGTCCAGTGTTCCATGGCCAGGACGAAGACCACATTGCTCCTCCTGAATCCGAAGTTTGACTATCCGATGGACCCTCCTCTCCAGAACCCCTGAATAGACCTTACCAGGGAGGCTCAGGAGTGTGATCCCCCTGTAGTTGGAACACACCCTGTGGTCCCCATTTTTAAATTGGGGGACCACCACCCCGGTCTGCCAATCCATTGGAACTGCCCCCGATGTCCACGCGATATTGCAGAGCCGCGTCAACCAACACAGCCCCACAACATCCAGAGCCTTAAGGAAATCCGGGCGGATCTCATCCACCCCCGGAGCCTTTCCACTGAGGAGTTTTTTGACCACCTCAGTGACCTCTGCTCCAGAGATTGAAGAGCCCAACCCAAAATCCCCAGACTCTGCTTCCATCCTGGAAGACGTACCGGTGGGATTGAGGAGGTCTTCGAAGTACTCGGCCCCCCGATTCACAACGTCCCGAGTCGAGGTCAGCAGCACACCCTCCCCACTGTAAACAGTGTTGGTAGTGCACCGCTTTCCCCTCCTGAGATGCCGGATGGTGGACCAGAATCTCCTCGAAGCCATACGGAAGTCGTGTTCCATGGTCTCACTGAACTCCTCCCATGCCCGTGTTTTTGCCTCCGCGACCACTATCAGCTGCCTCCGTAGTCCCACGGGCCAAAAGGACCTGATAGGACTCTTTCTTCAGCTTGACAGCATCCCTAACCGCCGGTGTCCACCAGCGGGTTCGGGGATTGCCGCCACGACAGGCACCGGCCACCCTGCGGCCACAGCTACGGTCAGCCGCCTCGACAATGGAGTCACGGAACCTGGCCCATTCTGACTCAATGTCCCCTGCCTCCCCTGGGACGTGTTCGAAGTTATGTCGGAGGTGGGAATTGAAGCTCCTTCTGACAGGACACTCTGTCAGACGTTCCCAGCAGACGCTCACAACACGTTTGGGTCTGCCAGGTCTGACCGGCATCTTCCCCCACCATCAAAGCCAACTCACCACCAGGTAGTGGTCAGTTGACAGCTCCGCCCCTCTCTTCACCCGAGTGTCCAAGACATGCGGCCACAGATCAGATGAAACGACAACAAAATCGATCATGCGGCCTAAGGTATCCTGGTGCCACGAGCACATATGGACACCTTTATGCTTGAACATGGTGTTCGTTATGGACAATCCATGACGAGCACAGAAGTCCAATAACAGAACACCACTCGGATTCAGATCAGGGGGGCCGTTCCTCCCAACCACACCTCTCCAGGTCTCACTGTCATTGCCCACGTGAGCATTGAAGCCCCTCAGCAGAACGAGGGAGTCACCCGAAGGAGCGCTTTCCAGTACCCCCTCCAGGGACTCCAAAAAGGGTGGGTAGTCTGAACTGCAGGTTTTTTGCATAAACACAAACCCCAACGTACAGGCACCATGATGGGGGCAAGAAGTATGCCCACCCCTGCTCAGCGCCTCTCAGTGGGAGCAACTCCAGAGTGGTAGAGAGTCCAACCCCTCTCGAGGAAACTGGTTCCAGAGCCAGAGCCATGCGTTGAGGTGAGTCCAACTATATCTAGTCGGAACCTCTCAACCTCACACACCAACTCCGGCTCTTTCCCCACCAGAGAGGTGACATTCCACGTACCAAGAGCCAACTTCTGTAGCCGAGGATCAGACTGCCAAGGTCCCCGCCTTCGGCTACCACCCTTTGCACATAGCACCCGACCCCTTTGGCCCCTCCCACGGGTGGTGGGCCCATGGGAAGGGGGACCCAGGTCTCCTCTTCGGGCTATGACCGGCCGGGCTCCATGGGTGAAAGCCTGGCCACCAGGCGCTCGCCAGCGTGCCCCAACTCCAGGCCTGGCTCCAGAGGGGGGCCCTGGTGACCCGCGTCCGGGCGAGGGAACACTGCATCCATCTGTTGAACTCATCATAAGGGGTCTTTGGGCTGCACTTTTTCTGATCCCTCACCTAGGACCTGTTTGCCATGGAGGACCCTACCAGAGGCTTAAAGCCTCAGACAACTTAGCTCCTAGGATCATTGGGACACTCAAATCCCTCCACCACGATAAGGTGGCAGCCCAGGGAGGGGTAGACTATAGATTCACATATAAAGGATGGCTTGCCAGGCTAATACCATACCATACCAGTTTTATCTCTAAAGCACATTTAAAAACAGCATGGCAGCTGACCAAAGTGCTGTACAAAACAAAGCAAAGCAACACATATAGACATTGCTCCACAGTGAGAAGCGTTGTGTCAACGTACTAAAAATTCACTAAAACTAGAGTCTGCATAAGCAGAGTTTAAAAACAGACCACAAAACACAGGTAAAAAAGGTAAAAAATCATACAATATAGACTCATATAAAAGACAAAGAGCTAAAAAATACATAAGAATAGACTCATATAAAACAGAAAGGCTACAAAAGTAGGGATAAAAAGAAACAGAGGAAAAAGCAATCACCGACCAAAAGCCAAGTTGTAAAAGTACGCCTTTAGCATCGATTTAAATCTAGCAAGGGAGGGTGCCTGCCTCACAGAGAGTGGGATCGTGTTCCAGGGTGTGGGGGCGGCAAACGAGAAGGCTCGCTCCTCACACGATTTGTACCTCATTCTGGGGGTGCACAGTAGCAGGTGATCGGCTGACCTTAAAGAACGTGAGGGCACATAGGGGGTGATCAACTCAGACAAATACTGAGGAACTTGACCGTTCAGAGCTTTGTAGACAAAGGTCTGAACTTTAAAACTCACCCGATAGCGTACGGGTAGCCAGTGAAGATTTGCCATGATGGGTGTGATATGATGACGCCTATCTGTGTTTGTTAGAAACTTCATACCTGCAAACTCGGAAGGTGTGAAAAAGGTGACCCCCCCCCCGCACAATGCAAACCATTTCCCACCATGAGGTTTAGACAGTCAGAAAATAAATATGCCTAACAAAAATGATCAGGAAATTATTAGGGATCATCATATAATTAAGAATCATTGTAAGACTAACTCACAAAACACCAAACATGAAAACATCTGAAAATATTTCAGAATACTGTAATCATCCGTAAGTTATTGCTGTGTTCATTGCTGCTCGCAGCAATTTCCTAATGTTGTGATTTCTTGCACATATGGCAGGACTCCCTTGAAAATGAGGTTTTTAATCTCAATGGGACCTTCCTGGTTAAATAAAGAATAAATAAAATAAAATATGGCAATAAAACCCTTTTGATTCTGATTCTCTGATAAGTTGGTTCTGTTTAAATTTTTAGAAAGAGTTGAAGCTGCAGGGAAATGCAGCTTTATCTCAGCTGTTTGCTTGAATACTTTAATAAACCACTGCTAAGGGCAAAATGTTACAACTCTGCTTTAGTGCTGCAGAAATGTTACAGTATTATGCAATTATCACATCTCGTGTTTGTACTCCAGCTTCCTTAAATCTTCTGGTGCCCAGATCAATAACTGAGTCAGGCTGGAGCATGCTGCAGTCCTCGGCAGAAAACCGTGTTATTTAGTGGTGAATTTGTTTCATTTGACAAACTTTAAGCTCAACGGCGCTGCGAAGATGTTGAAAGTGAAACAACCGTGGTCGTTACTCACTGTGTGAGCGCCGTGCGAGACAGGCGCTGCCAAAGAGTCTTTTTCCGCGACTGCGATTGGTCAAATGACGACAAGTGACTGACGCGCTAAAACAAATATCGTTTGTGAACAAGATGAATCCCCTCCTCCCCTGATTGATTCTCATAGTGACTGCTGGAACCCGACAGGTGACCCCCCCCTCCCCTCAAAACAAAAACTCTTCGGATCTATACGATTCACGTGAACGCGACAAGTTTGCAGGTATGAAACTTGGCTGCAGCATTTTGTACTTTCTGCAGACGATAGAGGAAGTTTTGACACCAATGAGGAATTTGCATAGTCCAACCTTGAGGTGATGAAAGCATGTATTACAGACTCCAAATATGGTTGCTTCAGTATCGGTTTTTAGGCGAGTTAAGCAACGCAAGTGAAAGAAACATGATCTAACCATGGCATTGATCTGAGGGGCCATTGATAGGTCGGAATTGAGTTTGACCCCCAGGCTGGTTACGCAGGGTTTAAGGTTTAAGGAGGAAAAAGATGGAGCAACAGATAAGTGAGGACTATGACTTGGTTTGAAAATAATTGCTTCAGTCTTTCCTTCATTCAGCCGCAGAAAGTTGGAAGCAAGCCAGTTTTTTACCTCTAGAAGACAGTCCTGTAGTGCAGTGTTCCCCAGCCGTGATCGACTTCCAAACAGCGCTTTTTTTTGTTTGTGTGGGTATTATTAAATTTGGTAGTAAGCACATCTTTGTGCTCCAGATATAGTTTTATCAGTTTTCTAAATTCTTCATCGGTAAAATTTACTTTTCTCTTTTTCTGGTGAAAAGTTCCTCCCGCTTCCATCTTTGCTGCTCTTGGGCCGATGCGTTACTAGGCAACGATCACAGCAACGCTTGTATTCTCGTGAATGCGCACGATACGCCCAGGTGCAGCTACGACTGGTCCTAGTCTGAGTTGGTGCACTCGGTACTAACTCCAGTCCTTACGTCTGACTTACCTAAGTCTAACTTAGCTAAGTCAGACGTAAGGGTTAAGACTGGCTTAAGTTACGACCAGCTGGTGCACTCCGCTGCTGATGTTCAAGGCTATTGAAATCTCTCCATCATTCATCTACTTCTGTATCATCATCACTATCTACATCCTTAAAACCTGTATAGATTCCACTTGGTTCTGGGTAGAAATGTCTTATTTTGTGAACTGCACATGCAGGAATGAGTCTGCGGATTCTTCTCCCCAGTCTGCCGTGCATCCACCATGTAAACTGATGATATGATGCATATCTGTAAGAACTGCAACCACAGCATTCATTAAAAAAAGTGAATTTATGAAATAACACTACCCAGCAAACATTCGGACGTCGAATGGACGTTGAAACGACGTCAGTCCGAGACGTCCCGTCATGGTTGAAAAATAGTTCCAAAATGAAAGTTGAACCGACGTCTTTTCTGGACGTGAATTACACGTGTTTTCTCGCCGTGAATTACGTCTTTCGCGCATCTTATTTGAAAGTTTAATGACTAGAATACTTTGTTTTATCGATTGTGAATGTTAATCTTTGTGGTAGGTAGGTAGGTGGGTAGGTAGGTAGGCAGGTAGGTAGGTAGCAGTCATAGTATTGATATAGAAAACTAACATGGTCCTTCTATAGATTAGTCAATCAAATGTACGTGCAAAATAAGGGCGTTATTTGGTCTAATTTCATACATTATATTCTGTGGGGCAGGAAATGATACAAATAGTCAGCAATCAGACTCAGTTTAATACATGATACTCTTTATTTAACCCATCTTTAATATAATGCAGGATGACTAAGCTCTGGACATAGCTGCTCCTACCTGACCGGCAGGAGGCTCATCAACCAGGACAGCCCCGACATTACATTATAGTAATTAGTTTAGAGGCTACCTATTGGTGACCTGGTTCCAATTTGGTAGGACAGCACTCTCCCGGTCATGGAGGCTGACGAGGGCAGCCCAGACGTCTTGGTTAAGGCAAACTGCACCAAAGTTTTAATGTGCAATGATGCACGGGACATCTGCAAAAATGATTAAAGGCATTTCACTGTATATCCTAATCATCTACAAAGCACACGACAGCTCTGGATGCTAATATTCTCCAAAATCATTGATAATTGAATAAGTTTGATCACACGATAGCTTATTGTTAACTTCTGCTGACAAAAATGGGAGCTCTTGGCAACAAACACTCTCCCTCTCGGTTGGCATGGAGATGCATTTGCCACACATGCACCACTGGTTTTGTCCTGCTCTCGCTTCATCCCACCCTTCTTGCTCTTCATTTTGATGCTCGTTTTGTGAAACACCGTCAGTGATGTCCTCCTCATTAATGTTTCGCTCTGGTTCAAACTGAAAAGACAACAGATGACATGTTTATGTCGCTGAACAGTCCCAAAGCCAAGGTACAACCATATGACGTCACTACCTAGAGTGCATTGTGACGCTAACAACAATGGCGACCTACAAGTTAAACTATTTTTACAAATTTTATAAAAACAAAGACATCAAGGTTTTTTTACACCACTTCAATATAATTGATACTAACATTTATCTTTTAATAACCACAAGTTTTTGTAACGGGTTCCTTTTAAGCGTGATCATCGCACTATCAAGAGATTTGTGGCTGATTCAGAGCACAGACGGGTTTGTGCAGATAAAGGCAAACTGAGGAAGATTTCTGCATCCGCAAAAATGGAATACTTAAAACTTTAAAACACCAGGCCCAGACTCCTCCAATGAGTCCAGATGATCCCGGACAAGCCCCCATATGTTACAACCTGGCTCATAGGATCACAACATAAGGAGGAGGTCTGAAGATATGGTGAGATTTAAAGAGTATATTTATTCAAACTATTCACCAAATGTCACACAGGCAGGAGCTCCCAAAGGTGCTCCCTCTGATCAGTCTTACCTCCCTCTGGAGTTTCACCAAGCAGCCTTTAGTGTTTCACCCACAGGTTACAGACTTCACACAGCCAATGATGAGGCAGAGGACATAGTCAAGGACATCACGAGCAGCCAATCAGCTGGTCGCACTAGCACAGAAGCATTTGTTTGGCAGTTAGATGGGTGCTTTGTTTCTTTTATTGGCAGGGGCTGTAACACTACTTGTAAAATTAGCTTTTCATCATTTTGTTAATGCATCATCTCCAGTGTGCAGTAAGAAATGATGAATGTAAGAAGCAAAGCATAAGAAGAAGAAACTAAAGGTAGAATTAGACATGGAAAAACGAAGATCTGCCATGGTCAGTCAGACTAAATGAACAGTGAGTATATACTTTTTGTTGGTTCATGAATTAGGAGGCGGGGGCGGGCAGTACTGGTCATAAATTCAGAGTGGGGTTAAATAAATAGTCTCACACAGGGCTCTTCTTCCAACTTAGAAAATAAGTGATAACCAGTGAATTTATCCCCAGCAGGGTTGATTCCAGGCATAGTTTCAGTCCATTTATTAAATTCTCTCTCAAACTTGAGTCTCTTCACAGCAGCATATAACTAACACACACACACACACACACTCACACACACACACACACACACACAACGTGACACATGTAGACTAGCTGGGTGGGAAAATGGCTAACAGAAGGTACTAAAACTATCAAGAGTAGAGCTGGTGGGTTTGCTTTATGTAGGAGTGATTTTATGCAAAAGACAAAAACCTTCAGTAACATGTTTTCTAAAGACCCTAGAACATTATATCCTACAGAAAAAAATCATATGTCCCCTTTAAATTATGTTCCTGATAACCCACAAACAGTTTTCAAAGGGGCCCTCTCACAGTGAGCAACGCATGGATGTGTTTAGAGACGTACAGCTTTGTTGTGCGTCATGCACATATAACCTAAAGCAAAGCTGATTCTATCACAGTTAGGTTGACTTTTTCAACTTTCTGGCAACTTTCAGCTTCAGATAGGAGAAATTTGCATTAATTAGATAGGGTCTTTGAAAAGCAAGAATATGCTCCAGGATGAATATATTAAAAACACTTTGAGACATGACATAAATATTAAAAAATGTTTTTATACGTTGGCATTTATATACAATGAAGCAGCTGTTGCTCAGACAGAAAATAAGTGTGTGTGTGTGTGTGTGTGTGTGTGTGTGTGCGTGTACTGTGACCCCCCCCCCCCCAACTAGGAGAATGGCACCAACAGATCCCAGATCTACGAGGGCTTTCTAAACCTTAACCACCATCTTCTGGCTAAAAGAAGATGGAAATACATTACACCATAATCCTCCTCAAGTGCTTTATGAAACAGTGTTAAATACAAAAAAAATCAAAGCAGTTACTTATTGAATAGACACGTCATAAATATCTACTTTATTCCCCCCAGATGGATAAACCTAATTAAATATGGTTTTTGTACTGGAGCAGATCTACGAGTCATTTCACGTCTTTGCTCTGGGGATGTTCAGATGTAATTTTGCCATCATTTTAGAAAAAGGTTTAAAAAAATCTTAGCACAGAATCTTTGATAGGCACAATAACACGATCCCCCAACTGTGGACAAAGGCAAATATTCTTGGCTTTTGATGAGCCAGTAAGGTCATCCCACAGAAATAATCCACCTGAGACAGACAGCTGTTTTGGTGCTGGCGGGTTTCCTGCTGCACCAAACAGAACAAAGGCTCACTTCAATTATGCATGGGTTCAAATAAGGGGCTTGCAGCGGAGGTGCTTCTGCATGCACTTGTGTAGACAACAACTGCTATTCAAAGGAATTTTAAGCTTTATTTCTTTATGGACACAGACTAAAAGATAATGAAAAATAGGAAAGTTGTATTCACCCTCAGGAAATAGCAGCAAGAGAAATTATTGAGATAATAATAATCCTGAGAGCAAAGGTTTGAGAAACTAGCAGTGAAGGAAGAATTGCTCCTGATGTTTCAGACCAGCAGCAGGAACGATGGCTAAGTACCTCATTATCCCTAAAGTATTCAAACTTACTCAGTTTACAAAAACAAATTCAGCTCTTGTTTTAGTAAAATGGAAAAGCTGTGTGGAGAACGCTGACACGTTAGCCACTTCCACATGATTTAGGAGGGAAAGTAGCAGCCTGTTGATGCAAATGCACTGATCACCTGAAGATCATTCTATCATTTATTTATCTAAAGTGTCTGATCTAGACAATGAAAATCAATGCAATGTGACAAAACAAGAGTGTGTTTGGATTTCTTTTGGGGTGTTTTCAAGCCTAGTTTGGTTCTTCAGATCAAAACCAATCATGAGTTGTTTCATTTGCATTTTTGTTCCTGGCTCAGCTTCTTTACACAGAGAAAACTGCAAGTTACAACCCAGATGAGAACATTCAGCCTGCTGATTGGTCAGATCATATGAGGGCGGGGCTACCAGAAATAAGTAGCTATGTGAAGAAGGTTGTGTGTTCTGGTCCTTGTCCTAGTTGACAACACAGTCTACACCCTCTCCCTGAGCGTTTATTTGACAAATCTACTCATCAGCACAAATATCAATGAGGCAGCGTAGCTTGTTCATCCACGAGCCCTCGCGCATACACTAACACATTCCAGAATGCAAAGCTCACCTGGCTACAGGTAGGTACGTGGTTCAAACTGGTAGTTGTGTGAGACTGAGGTCAGCTCACACTCACGCTATAAATCAACGATTAGGGATTTATTTAGACAACCCTTTCCATAGTCCAGGTGAGGCATGGTTGTCCTGGAAACTGATTAGTGTGCTCATTCCTGCTCAAACGAACAACACCAGATTCTGATTTAAATGGACCAAACTCTGCAGGTGTGAAAACACCTATGAGACTGGCCTTTCACAAAAATAAATTATTTTAAATGGGTCCTTCACTTCTACTTTTAAAACATTAGCAGTGGTCTCTAGTAGGAACCAATGCCTTGTCAGTTGTACTCGGGTGTGTGTGTGTGTGGGGGGGGTGCTCAGATGCATAGATATCATATATATCGCCAGATGCCTTAACTGGGAGTCGACAGCATCCCTACACGGTGGCCATCTTACCTCAGACAGCTTACGTTCCGTTCTCAATGGTAGCAGATAGAAGGTGAGTGAACAACTTAAACAAAAACACTCTTAACTCTATTAAATATTAACGGAAACTGAAAATTGAGCAAGTTAGAGCTATTTTAGTAGTACATGCACCATTGACACCAATGTTATGAAAAGGGGCAGCTGTCCGAGGTAAGATGACCGCCGTGTAGGGATGTTCGTCCAATTGACGAACAGCGCGGGTAAGGCATCTAGTGATATATATGATATCTATGCTCAGATAGAATAGAATAGAATAGAATAGAATAGAATAGACTTTATTGATCCCACAGTGGGGAAATTCACTTGTCACAGCAGCACCATCACTCAAAGGTAATTAGAAGAAGATAAAAAAACAAGGATACATGTATTTACACATAGGCAGTAATCTAGTATTGTAATCCTAGATCACTAAAAAAACACAAATAAAGATAAAAACAAACTTGGTACCAACACTATGCAGCATACTGTAAGAGACACAGACAACAATCTGAATCCGGTATTGCACAAGTATAGAACACATGAATATTGCATTGGTGTTATTGTGTACCAGGATGATACCAGCACAGCTTAAACTGAGGAGTTATACACTCTTACAGCAGAGGGGATGAAGGATCTGCGATAGCGCTCAGTTTTACATCTGGGATGTCTCAGTCTACCTCTGGAGGAGCTGTCCATGATCTCCACAGTGGAGTGCAGTGGGTGGGAGGGGTTTCTTAAGATGGAGGTCATCTTTCCCAGCATCCTCCTTTCACACGTCTCCTCAACAGAATCCAGTGGGCAGCCCAGAACCGAGCTAGCTTTGGTAGCTAGCTTGTTCAGTCTCTTCCTGTCTTGGTCAGAGCTGCCTACACCCCAGCAGACCACAGCAGAATGAATAACAGAGCCAACAACAGAGTGATAAAAGGATTTCAGCAGCTGGGAGTTAACTCCGAAGGACCTCAGCCTCCTCATGAGATGGAGGCGGCTTTGGCCCTTCTTACACAGAGCATCTGTGTTGTGGGACCAGTTCAGTTTACTGTTGAGGTGAACACCCAGGTACTTAAAGGTGTCCACCACCTCAATGTCTGCTCCCTGGATGTTTACTGGTGAGTGAGGAGTGTTTCTCTGGAAGTCAATCACCATTTCCTTTGTTTTACTGGTGTTCAAGCGAAGGTGGTTACGCTCACACCAGTCCACAAAGTCCATGATGACTGACCTGTACTCCTGGTCGTTCCCCTCAGACACACAGCCGACGATGGCCGAGTCATCAGAGAACTTCTGGAGGTGACAGCTGCTGGTGTTGTAGGTGAAGTCCGAGGTGTAGAAGGTGAAGAGAAAGGGTGAGAGCACTCTTCCCTGCGGCGCTCCAGTGCTGCATACAACCACCTCAGATGTACAGTTGTGCAGCCTCACGTACTGTGGCCTGTTGGTGAGGTAGTTGATGATCCATGCAGTCAGATGTTCGTCCACTCCTGCTCCCCTCATCTTCTGCTGCAGTAGACACGGCTGGATGGTGTTGAAGGCACTGGAGAAGTCGAAGAACATGATCCTCACAGTGCTTTTTTGCATCTCGAGGTGATTCAGAGCCCGGTGCTGCAGGTAGATGAGGGCGTCCTCCACCCCCATGTTTGGTTTATATGCAAATTGAAGTGGGTCTATTTCTGGGGTCACCACTGAACGCAGATGGGTGAGGATGAGTCTCTTCATAGTCTTCATCAGGTGGGAGGTCAAGGCGACAGGTCTGTAATGGTCTGGTTCCCTGGGATGTGATGTTTTGGGGACTGGAACCACACAGGAGGTCTTCCACAGGATGGGGACCTGCTCCAGTCGAAGGCTCAGGTTGAACATGTGTGTGACCACTTCACACAGCTGGTCAGCACAGTCTTTGAGCAGTCTAGGGCTGATTCCATCAGGACCTGCTGATTTTCTGCTCTTAAGCCGCCTCAGTTCTCTCCTCACCTGGTCCGATGTAACTGAGAGGGGGGAGTGAGGGGGGCTTGTTGCTGATGAGAGTTGGTGGAGGGGGGAGAAGCTGATGAATGGTGTGATGCACCTGTTTCAACATGGAGAAGTCAGCTGGAGGAGAAAGTAGCTTCAGACGGCAGGATCTGGAGTCTTACTTCCTGATATGTGGACATCTGTCCTCTGATTGGCTAACAGCAACACGACTCTACCACTGACTGTTTGCTCTGCAACGTTGATGTTTTATCTCCACCAATAACACAAGCCTGGAGGAGTTCTGCTGTGTGGTGGAGTTGCTAATGCTAACGGTTAGCTTCTACTAGCCCAGACGTTCTCTGCTGTTTCCTGGACGCTAAACCAACAACAGCCTTCCCCGTCGTGAGTCAAGATGGGTGAGTCCATGAATGTTAAGTGACAGTGTGACGTAGATCTGTCAGGATTTTCTAATCCTAGAGTTTCACCTAGAGTCTATTTTCTATCAGAAGCTAATGCAGGAGATAGGTGGAGGAGACTGTTTTCATGTTCAGAGTGACTGATCATTTTCAAAAATAATAGGTTAAAAATGGTTTCTTGGTGAAGGACCTCTTTAAATTAATAAATATTTTCACAAATAGGAATAAATAACTAAAAACAAGGCTTATTTCAAAACTTAAAAACTGCCAGATTTTTGCAAAAGGGTTCTTTATAACTGCTCACAAATTTGGAAAAGTCCAACTTCTTACCTCACATGTTGGCTGACTGTAGGCAAACATTAGTCCAACATTTAGAGCCTTTCAGAATACATTATAGAGGGCTTAATGCAGCCATTACCAATACTACATCATTAACCTAGTTCTAAAGCATGTTCAAAAGAGCCTCAGAGTAATTTAATGTGTTTATGTGACAAAGAAATAAATACAAGTTTAGGATTCAAAAATAAAAGTCTCTCACCCTGTTTCCTGCTGCATGTTCTGCTGACATTATACCCGTCTCTCTGATTCATCCATCTGCAGCAGACCTCTTACGTGATGTCGTGAGACTGCGCCCTTTTCTCAAAATGTGGATCAACAGGCTTAATGTTGGACTGATTGTTTTTATGTGTGAAAATAGGCCTGGAAATGGAGCAGTCTGCCTCTCCCTCGCAGCACTTCACCACCTACCAGAACCAGGCCTGTCCATTCCCATCTGTGAGTCCTACATAACAGGACAAACTTCTGTGTTCCTGCCCCACATGGGTATTTATATACACCAGAGAGAACTGATGGATGAATTTCAGATGTGCTTTCCATGAGTCTGTGGGGATGTTTCCATTTATAGACGGGGGGGAAATTCTTTGCGTAGCCCATGGGAAAAGAGCATCCAAGATGTCCATTGTGCCACTTTTGTTTGATCTACTCCCCACACTTCCTCCTGTTAGCACCAACTACCTTTTGATAAGGACCAGCATGAAACTGAGTAAAAAGAATTAACATCATACATAACGAGTACATTTGAGTGCATGTTCCAAAACTTCCACATAAAGAAGACTCAGCAGCTGCAGACAATTATTTTCCGCTCACATTGTGAAGGTTAAATATGTGCAACGTTTGTGATCTAGAGAAAAAGAAATACCGCGCGCAGCTTTACACTCGCTTTGTTCTCCTTCGCTCTAATTTGTCCCCACAGCATACACTTTGATTTATTTCAGCACCTAGCACACTTTAACTCAAAAAGTGGAGCTTTATCAGCTATTCTGAGAGTAACAGTCACTTTAAAGCACAATTTGGTTGATCCAGTGAGTTTATTTCCCAAATGGTCTCATTCTTACTTATGATTCTTCAAAAACCCATGATCCTGTACATGAATATCTACCGCAGTCCCAAAATGACACATTTATAAACATAAAATAACTATTTTTATGTTTTATAGCTTTGAAAATGAAAGAGACACAATATCTGTAACTTCTTTTATCCAGAGAGAGAATTAAAAACACAACCTGATGCATGAAATAGCTGCACTAATGTGGCTGTAAGCTATTGCAACATTTAAGCAGAGGTGGGCAATTCTGGTCACAGCCAACCTTGTATTTGCACTTTGATCATGCTTGGTGCTTGTACTGGGAATCTGACATGATGTGATTGTTCTGCTGAAAACATCATTTTAGTAAGCTGACGTTACGCTAAGATCTTCTTCATAAAACTGGAATAATTTCACCCTCCCTCTCTTCACCCTTAAGCAGGGGTGTGTAAACCCGGACATCCCTACATCAGCTTTGCGCCTCTCTTTACCCAAGTGTCAGAAACATGCAGTCGCATGTCAAACGACATGACTACAAAGTCAATCACTGATCTGCTCCTTGGCTGTCCTGGTACCAGAATGCCCTGGACAACATGGCTCCTAGCATCATTAGGACACTCAAACTGGGCTTGTGTGAATATTTATGTTTCTACAGTGTTATAACTGAAAGTCAGAACACTCTTTTCCTAATTAAACTGCTCATGACAATAACTGTTTGATGCTTTCTCAAAGCTGCAGGGAATGGAAACGAGCAGAAATGACAAGAGTCATGAACAGGATATTATTCATCTATGCTTGGGTGTATCAGCCTTAATTAGACACAGATGTGTGTAATATAGCTGGGCTTTATGACACAAACAACAGTGTTTATACTCAAATCAATATAAATTAAGATAATTGTGTGATTCTCAGCGTCCTTACAAACCAATCAGAACATTTGTAGAGAAAATGCTCGGCCCATAATAACCACTGTCTGTAGATTTATTGTGTCACGGCTTCTGGGATGTCACTTCATTTCTAGTTTGATGCAACCTAGCATGCGTTCTTTTTTATTTAGTATTTTCTTGTTATTTCAGATCATCTGTTCTTCTGGTCTCTGGTAACTGTGATAATGACTTCAGCTGCAGTCTGTTGGGTGTATTTCCTCATGTTGATTTTACTATGTCTGTGCAGTGTTTTTTGTAATATATCACGTTTTTTTTTTTCATGTAAAACTATAAAGCAGATATTTAGCTAATGTTTAAATTGTGAGTTTTGTTTGAGCATGGATGATTTTCCAGTATTCCTGCTAGGTTCTCCTTAGACCTCCATCCCCTCTGAAACCTGCAGAACGTCTAGATGCTGCCTTCTGCTTTCCAGATCCTGTGATACCATTTACTGCTTTTTTTTTTATCAGCAACCAAATCAATGTTATTGTTTTTTTAGGCTTTCAGCTTCATTTGAGTTTTCTGGTTTTGACATTTGGTCTCTAGTTGAGCCCCACCTCTGATAACGGAGATGAGCACCAGCCTGCTGGTATAAGGTCTTTAAAAGCTCATGGAGGTTTTCATCAGAGCTATCTATCTATTAGTGACTGTGGTGGAGGAGTCTGTCTCTTAACGAGCTCCTGTGCTTGTCTTCTCTATGAGCATTTTTATTTCTTGTCAGATTTATATGAATGAGAAGTCTGACAGTGAAAACTTCATGTGACCTTTCTTTAATGGACAGGTTCTGAATCAACAGTTATAAAAATGAAACGAAAGCAGAGGACCCTCACAGCATGAATAATAATCCCATGTATGAAGTCTTCATTGAGGCTCATGTGAACAGTAACTGATGCAGCTATTGGAGAGTGGCCAATTTCTAAATTAGAATTCTGGATATTTCGTTATGTTTCATCGTGCAAAACTGCTTTAAAACTGTCAGTCAGGGATGCAAACTTTTAAATTATGAGAAGCAGCAAAAGTCAGAAAATGTGTAAGAACTTCTACTCTACCTACTTTACAACTTTTTTATAAAGGAAGTCTAACTTAAATTGTGAAGTGAAACATTAACTCAGTATTGGCTTGGGCCTTATTATATTAGAAAATATAATGACCTTTAAGGTCTGAAAAGGTTATTTTTACCACTGTGAACATAAAATCTAACATATCTTTAGAGGGCAGTGATTGTTTTCAATGCCTGAGTTAGGTTAAAGCAGGCCAGCGTGGTGTGGGAGCAGGGGAACAAACGTGCTTTACTGTTTCCTGTAGATACAGCAGAAACCTTAACCTGGTGTCACCAACGACATGTCTGCTGTTGGCAGAGTAACCACGGCATCCGTCACACTAATGTGGGTTCTTCATTGATTTGAACAGTTTTAGAGATTAAAGGGGTCATCACCTATAATACCGTGGATATTTACGTCCTATTAGAGTCTTTTAGACCATTAAACTAAATTGTAGCGGAAAAACAAATTAAAAATGTGATTGTTTAATCCTATATTGTGAAGGGCATATTTTCTCGCGAGATCACACGCGATATTTCGGCTGTCTCAGACGCGCGCAGGACTGAGGAGCGCGTTCCTTGGTGGAAGGAAGCAGGAAGCAGCTTCAGCGTCTCGCTCCAAAACAACAAAAGTTATAACTGAACCCGACCTGGCAGTGACCTACAGGATCTAACCGTGTATTTACGAGCCCGGGCCTCGCCTCGTGTGTAATGGCGTCCTCCTTTGTTGTTGAGTTGGGAGAGAAGCAAGATCATCCAGGCATCGGCTCTTATGCTGCTGTGAAGCTGGAATACACACACCGATCGGAGTTTTGTCTCCCGTAACACGGATTATAACACGAGTCGTCAACGGTAAGACATCATTTATGCGTTTCACGTTATGAAATGAGCTTTGTTGTGCTTGTTGTGGTTCATATTTGTTTATATTAGGCCGTTGTGCCGACATATAGGCCAGAGCTCAAGTTCTCGTGTTGGAGTGCGCGTGCTCGTGGGGTGCATGTGAGCTGGTTGAAGAAGGCAAGATTAAACAAACACGTCAATGTTAAATATCGGCTTCTCAGCCAGTGAAAAATCATTAGGAAGCCATTATAGACATGTTTTTAAGTGGAAAAGTGAAAATTTCAGGTGCTGACCCCTTTAATGAAAAAATCAGGTGCTGAACACACACACACACACACACACACACACACACACACACACACACACACACACACACACACACACACACACACACACACCTTTTTTGTCTCCATTGCTGATAATTGACTATTCTTGTGAAAACCTTTAGAGTTCAGAGTTATAAACCATAAAAGAGTGAATAACCAACTCCAGATCTGGGACGGTGTCCTGCCTTAAGTAAAGTACCTCTGGGTCTTGCTCACTAGTGAGAGAAGGGACGGACATGAGATCAATGTGTGGATGAGGGCAACATCTGCAGTGGTGCAGATGCCATTCTGATGGAGGTGCATCAGACGTGTCCTCCAGCAGGAGGCTCCTGGGGCCAACCCAGGACACACTGGAAGAAACATGTCTCCATGCTGGCAGGCCAGGGAACACCTTGGGGTCTCTCTGAAGGTGCAAAGAGAGGTTGATGGGAGGAGGACAATCTCCCTTGCCCCAATGACCCAGGATGAAAACAAGCATGAGTATGGTTATACCATTAGTTTATAAATAAAAAAAAAAGAATAATTATCTCAGGAACAAGTGGTTTACAACACCGAGCTGAATTATACATTAGGAAGTCTAAATGTACTGGAGCAAAAGGAGAAGGAATTCCCATGACTGTTCTAATCCAATCCTCTAGCAAACAGTTAGTTCAAAACTCAGACTGTTTGCAAACTTGCCAGGGTAATCAAAACTATAATATAACTTGCAAACAGGTCAAAACGGGTACAGGAATATTTTTAGATGCAGGTAAAGTTACAGGAAAAAATACATAATTCAATCCCAAGAATAATCTCTCAATTTAAGTTGTGCAGGCTTTGCTGAGTCCTGAAGAAGTAGTAACTTAATCTAACCACTGCAAGAATCAGAGGGCTGAGTTTTAGTTTGTGCTTGCATGGAAAAATGGTTTTGCTGTTCAGCCATTAAATACTTTCACAATATATTTAACATGAGAGGGCTGAACAACACAAAATGCTCTTGACCTCTGACCCATGTAAGAATTTTTTTTCTTTGTGTCACCCTTAATAAGCCTCCATTTCAACCCTGCCAGAGACGTGAGCTGACACAGTACTGACACCATGCAAACATGCAGAAAAGTGTCAGAAAACAAGTTGAATTTATGCGCTGTAGAGCTATCCTTGTTATGCATCAAGAGCTGCTGCCTTGGCTGGCCTGGAGCCTGATGCCAGAGAAGGAAAAAGTTCCTGCAGCTGCTGCATGACAACTAGATTCCCACTCTGACATTGTAACTGTGAGGCGCCGCTGCAGTCGCATTGCAGGAGGAATATACATATTTGATGACTTCAGAGAAAAAGTGCAGTAAGCAAATAAAGGTGTAATGCACGTTCTTGGAAAAAGTTGTTCGAGCTAGCTACATTTTGAAAAACAACAATTCCAAGGTCCAATCCCATTTCTCAGGCTCTTCCATAGAGTCACAGAATCTGATGGTCGAGAAAACGGTGCAACAATGAACACAATGTACACCGTCAAACAACCATTAGCATACATTTTCAACCTGCTGTTTGCACCTTTTCTGCCATAAATACTAACGTAACCCACTGTGCAAAGACACATCATGTCTTTATCAGGTCATCTTTGCATGTCCAGTTTTGGTCCCCTGCAGGTGTGGACTGTGAAGCCAGATGAGGTTTTTTTTTAACGTCTACTGGACTTCAGGTATCGACAAACCCAAGACCTCCAGATATGGGCTAATTCTGGTCCTCTGGGGAAATTAGCAGCTAATCTCTTCAGCTGAGAATCTCCAAGCGAGGGTTGAGGTGGGTGGGGCATATGGGTGTGAGTTCTTTGATGGAGAATCTACTAGTGGGTGGGGGTGGGGTGTACATAGGAGGATAGCCAACAGGGTTGTCAAATGGCAGTTCTTCACTATCTCACTGCTCACAGTGTCTCTGCCTGCAGGAAGGAGACCCAGAGCCACACTCACAACTTGTTGGAGGTTTTATAAATCCCTTTTGGCCTGGGAACACCTTGTGATCCTCCAGGAGGAGCTGATGAGGGTTGGTGGGTAAACGGGTGTCAGAGCGTCTCCACCTGGAAAGGTTACCTCTTTAGATAAGTAAATGGCCTGTATTTGATATAGCGCCTTCTACAGTCCCAAAACCGCCCAGGGCACTTTACAACACAATCAGTGCCTTGCCCAAGGACAAAAAAATAGCAAAAGACTGAGCAGGGATCAAACCCACAACCTTCCAATTAAGCCTGCCGCACACGAGAGCCAACAGCTGAGCCACCGGTCATTCGAGGTCATTCCATATCCATATCCAGCTCCGTCTCCGTTTTGTTTATTTTTCCGTCATGCAGACAGGAGGCTGCCACCTTGGAATCACGTGAGGGGAGAACGCGCTGTGATTGGTCACTTGGAAGATTTCAGCTCAGCCGACTGCTCACGTAGTGCGCACACGGCGAGTTTCTGCCCCCCGTGGGGCGGAAAGTATCAAACCGGTTTGATTTTCACCTCAGCGTCTCGTGAGGCAGAAAACTCAGTGAAAATTAGGCGCACACAGCGAGTAATCTGCTGAGCAAACGGCCTCGAATGACCGGTAGCTCAGCTGTTGGCTCTCGTGTGCGGCAGGCTTTACGGGGCAGGCACTTAACTCCTCTGCCACTGAAGTCTGTCATTCTAAAGAGAATGCTTAGAAATGTTTTCAGAGATTTGAAAATATATTAAATTTACAATTAATGAAAATAAATGCATAATAACAGTTTTACTGACTCTCAGGTTTAATAATCTTTGTTATATTCTTAAACTACTTTGTTGAGTTTGTCTCAGGAGGAATGCTGTGTGGTCATTTATTTGTTTATTTTTTTTTTTTTTGGGGGGGTGAACATATCTCAAGCGGCTACTTCTGCTTCTACCTTAAAAATATATAAATTGTTCTTTTTCCTGAGCCTCGGGGCCATCCTAGTAACTGTTGCAAATAGAAATGACATTTCCACCAGGGTAATAAAAGTGTGTAAAGGATGAAGAGAACTACTGACATTTATGGTAATAAAAAGAGTGGTAGGGTATGCTCTGTATGTGTTTGACCTCATCTCTGGAAGGGAGCTGACTATGCATTACTTTTTGAAGTGGCCGAGTAAATAAAATAATAAGGTGGAGAGGCTCTGTCAGATTGTGTTTGAGGCTGAGGCAGGGGAACAAAAGGATGCTAGTCTGCTTTTCAAGAAAGGATACTTGTAAATTCTGCTATCACTGATTGGAAAAGTATATCACAGAGCACGCATGACCTGTCTCTAAAGGCAGAGGGCGTGCAGCCTGTATGCAAGACTTCAAGGCACAAAACAACAAACAGCCAATCCAACATTAATTATTATGCACACAAAATGTTAAAGGAGTCATCACTTGAAATTTTCACTTTTCCACTTGAACAAATGTCTATAATGGCTTCCTAATGATTTTTCACTGGCTGAGAAGTCGATATTTAACATTGAAGCATTTGTTTAATCTTGCCTTCTTCAACCAGCTCACATGCACCCCACGAGCACGCGCACTCCAACACGAGAACTTGAGCTCTGGCCTATATGACATCACAAAGGCCATATATAATCAAATATAGAATAGAATAGACCACAGCAGAATGAATAACAGAGCCAACAACTGAGTGATAAAATGATTTTAGCAGCTGGGAGTTAACTCCGAAGGACCTCAGCCTCCTCATGAGATGGAGGCGGCTTTGGTCCTTCTTATACAGAGCATCTGTGTTGTGGGACCAGTTCAGTTTACTGTTGAGGTGAACACCCAGGTACTTAAAGGTGTCCACCACCTCAATGTCTGCTCCCTGGATGTTTACTGGTGAGTGAGGAGGAGTGTTTCTCTGGAAGTCAATCACCATTTCCTTTGTTTTAAATATGAGGCCAGCAGCGAACTAACCAGCACAACAAAGCTCATTTCATAACGTGAAACGCATAAATTATGTCTTATCGGGAAAAAAGTCCACACGGTTTGTGTGTTTGATCTTCACAACAGCATGATGATGAGCCGATACCAGGCTGTTTAGCTTGCTTTGTCCCATCTAGACTGTTTGCAGATCTCCAATGGCGCGTCCCATCATTTTCCGGTTTACGGCGCTTCGCTGAAAAAAAACTCAACAACAAGCGAGGAAGCCATTACGCGCGAGGCGAGGCTCGGTCTCGTACTGTTGGATCCCGTAGGTCACTGCCAGGTCGGGTTCAGTTATAACTTTTGTTATTTTGGAGCAAGATGCTGAAGCTGCTTCCTGCTTCCTTCCACCAATCAACACGCCCCTCAGTCCCGCGCGCGTCCGACACAGCTGAAATATTATGAGTGATCTCGCGAGAAAAAATGTCCTTTACAAAAAGATAAAACTTGCTAATGATGTCATTCCATAGACAAGAGAGTACCCACACTAATATCAGTGTGTCAATCCCCAGTGAGCCGTAGCGGATGGCTGCTCATACTGAGCCAGGATCCTCTGGAGGTTTCTTCCTGTTAAAAGGGAGTTTTCCTTTCCACTGTCGCTACATGCTTGCTTAGTATGAGGATTGTATCAACACACAGTCAGTGTCTTGATGCAATCTGCTGGGTCCCTTATATAGGAAACTTTTTTACTGATTGGCTTAATGAACTGAACTGTATTGCAATGTTTACTTTGTGAAGAGCCTTGAGACGACTCTTGTCGTGATTTGGCGCTATAGAAATAAACTGAATTGATTCTGTCAGAAATTTTGTCTATTGTCACAAATCAATGCTTAAAAAATTCAAAATAAACACCATTATGTTCAGTTCAACTAGGACTTCTTGGCAATGACTTTTGGAAGCATTGCATTATTAGGTATGGACAAAAATGTGATGACGTCACACCGTTTGAACTGTCAAACATTTTCTATATATGGTTAAGAGTTAAGAGTTACTAGATTAACTCCAACACCGGTGTTAAATTGTCAACTCCACAAGAGTTAGTTTTTGACACTAAATCAGAGTTAAAGTACCAACTCTCCAAAAAGAGTTAAATTAACTCCTACTGGTGTGGACCCATATAGACACTTTAAAAGTGTTGAAATCAACTCTGACGGTGTTAATTTGAGCATGCTGAATTTGCTGTGTGGTGAGAGTTGGACTCCACCAAGGCTGCCCTTTGTCACTGATTCTGTTCATAACTATTGTGAATAGAATTTCTAGGTGCAGCCAAGGTGGTGAGGGGATCTGTTCTGGTGGCCTGAGGATCAGGTCTCTGCTTTTTGCAGATGGTGTGGTCCTGCTGGCTTCAGGGTCAGCCACAGTGAATCATTTGTCTCATCTCTTTTTTTTTAGTCTAGAATTCAGTAAAATAGTTTATTTGCTTTGAAACAACATTCTTGAACATGAAAGACGGAATTTAGACCAGAGCAACAAATGGTCCTGGCCAGGTCCAGCTGTTTTCACTCACATTTACACTAAATGGATGAGCTCTCATCATGGACAGTAGACATGCACTTATTAACATTTAATGTAAATCAGTGTGGTTGTGAACCAAGAACTATTATCATTTTTTAAAGCAAACGGACCTGTTCTCTTGTTTTTGAAGATGTAAGAAAATAAAAGTGAGAATGCCCCAAAGATGAGAAGCAAAAGTCTGAAGTGGTGATGTCAAAACAAGAGTCAAAGCGAGGGTAAATGAGGACATCTAGGGGCAATTAGAGGTAATACATGAAGGCAGACTCAGCCCATAAGGGACAACAGGCAGCACTCAAGACAGACACAGATGTGTGTAACGTGTGTTTTTGTATATTGGGCCTCTAAGACAAATCCATAGTGATTCTGTTACTGTCTCACTTAAATAATAATTCAATTAATAAGTATTGTATTTATCATCTTTGGTTTATATATAGTTGTGGAGGTTTTATTTTGAAGCTTTCCTGTCCAAAGCAGGTGATAAGTTAAGTTTGTGTTTAGCTGTCCATAAAACATGATCTCTCATCATTTTCTTAATGAAATAATCATTTAAACCAGCCCTATAGTTTATCTGTTCGCTTCAGTTCGATTTCAAATAACATTTTATTTATTATAGCAATTTTAACTCTGTGATATTAATCATTGTCATTTATTTTTGATCACATACTTCTTATGGATATAAATCTTAGAGAACAAAATAGAAGAAAAAGAGATAGACTCCTCTACTGCAGTCACTAAGAAATAGAAGAAAACCTCCAGGAGTGTTTTATTATTATCAGAGGTGGGGCTCAACTAGAGACCAAACGTCAAAACGAGAAGACTCAAAGCTGAACGCTGGTTTTGGGTCTACTGGCTGCAGGCAGCTGCACTGCTTCACTCTGGCTGGAGAACTGTTGCTCACGTGGTGATGACCTGCAGACTTGACTTCCTTTTGCTCGGTGGCGGTTAACACCACAACATGCTTGATGACAAGAATCCCGTCTAGTCCAAGGCCCTTCATGAGCACTAAAGTGAAACATTCATTTACTCTTTGAGCAGTAACAAGGGGAAATGGGCCCAGTAGCATTAATGGGTCTATCACTGTTGCAGCGAAGCATAACTGGGAACTCTTGCAAAATGATCTTCAAACACTTTGAAATGAAATGCAGTCTAGCCACACTTGTTAGGAAGAGATGTAGATGGAGGTTAATTCCCTCCATTACTGAGTCTGGGCTGAAAGGAAGAGTCCTCCTGCAAATATGTTAGCTATTACCTTATTTGGTCAACTATCTCTCTTTTTTGGGGGTGAAACCAACTAACTGATCTGCTCTGCTTTAAGCAGTAGTTTGTTTTATTTCCCAAAACAACTTTTGATGAACTCCACAGTAGAGGATTGTTTGGAGGAATTTAATGTTTATCTTTAAAAAAGAAAGATACCGTACCGTACCAGCTTGGTTCACAGAGAACTTTAAACTCCCACAGATCCAAAGTGGTGTACACAAAATCATGAAATAGCAATCACTCAAAAACCAATTACAACTAAAATAAATAAATAGTAACAGACCTGTATTAAAAAATCAGAAACTCATGCAGTCAGTCAAAAAGAAGTTAAATGGGTATGTCTAAAGCCAGGGAGAAGAGGTGGGTTGTCTGATGTTCAAGGGAAGATCATTCCATAATTCAGGAGCTGCTATGGTGAAAGCACAGCCTCCTCTGAGCTTATGCTTCATCTTCAGCACTCTCAGCATCAGCTGACCTAAGGGAACAGGAGTGTGTGTGTGGACGTAGCAGCTCGGACAGGTAGGGTGGGAAAAGGCCATTCAGAGCTTTAAAAGCAAATACAAATATTTAAAAGTGATTCCTAAATGCACAGGCAGGCAGTGCAGGAAGGCTAGAATAAGGGAAATGTGCAAATGTCTCTGTGCCAGTTAAAGCATGTGCAGCAGCATTCTGCAGGACTGATACCTGTATAAAGTGTATGGCAGTGATCCAGCTGAGATTGGATTAAGACTCCCAAATGAGAAAGAACTGGCTTTAGCCAGCTGCCTCAAATATTAAAAACTAGATTTCACAACTGCTCTGCTGTGATTCTCTAACTGAAGCTCAGAATCCACTTTGACCCTGAGGTTTGTAACAGGTGTACCGGGCCATGATCTGCATCTGAGCTTACAAAGATCATCAACCTTAGTCTTTTCTCATTCAACTATAAAAGTTTCATGTCCCCCACATGAAAACAGAGGGCTCAGATAGGTAGCGTCCTTTTTCTTTAGCGGGACTTTAAGTATATCTCTGTAGCCTCTTTTATATGCCGCCAATTTGCCGCAACGCTGATGCGGCATCAGGGAGCGTTAGGTCGTTTATAAGAGCTCAGACCGTGGCAGTAATGTTGCGCAATCATGTCAGTTTTATAAAAGATTACGCGATGGCGGCATAAAGGAGGTATGGGGGCGGTCTCTACGCTGCCGCGGGCTTCCGTGTATTTTGGACATAACTTGCTTTTTATTGCGATCGAAGCCGTGCTCCTTAAGTTTTTTCCCCCAGTCAGCTACAGGTGTGTGTGCTCCACAGTCCCTGTGAGCTGTCAGATGATCTGAGTTGCAGATCTAATGGAGAGAAGCTCCTGGAGCTCCGCATTGCTCCAGTTTATCATCTCAGCTGATTCTGTTTACAAAACTAAACTTATGGTCGTGTTTACTTTCATTTTCATTATAGTTCCCGGCCGGAGCTCGGCATTAATTCATCGCGTGGTCATGACACCTCCCTCTTTTGCGCCAAGGCTTAATGTACGTTTATAAGACCGGCTAAGCCACAATATTACCGCAATATTACTACCAAGCGTGGCGGCACGAATGCCGCAAAATTCCCGCAACATGATGCCGCCATGGCGCGTTCATAAGAAACACGTTGCGGTAATATTATGCTGATTTGCCGGCACGGTGTGTCTTATAAAAGAGGCTAGTGTTTACCAAAACTGGCAGACATGGGAGTGTCTCACGCAGGACATTTTTGAACCTCATAGGACTAGAGATGCACCGGTCAGGATTTTGAAGGCTGATCACCAAAAGCAGTATCTGCCGATCCCGATATTACCGATCACAGCGTCAAATCCATAAATTCTTCAATATTGTGTTCTCATGCACGCAACATCGCCATTGTATTATTAGTATAAAAAGTAGGAGATGAGAAAATATCATTGACCATTGTTTTATTGCAGGCTGAGTTCATGTGCAATATTTAACACTCTACAGACTCTCTTAGAGACAACTTGGACTCAGCTTAAGTGTAGCTTAAATAGTGCAAGAAAGCAAAAAAAAAAAAAACAACTCAAATTTGTGTGTTGTGAGATTATTATTATTATTTATTTATTATTATCCATCAATTTTCTGTAACCGCTTATCCGAGCAGGGTTGCGGGGGTCGCTGGTGCCTATCTCCAGCAGACATCAGGCAAACAGGCGGGGTACACCCTGGACAGGTTGCCAGTCCATCGCAGGGCAACACAGAGACACACAGAACAACCACACACACACACCTAAGGACAATTTAGAGAGACCAATCAACCTGACAGTCATGTTTTTGGACTGTGGGAGGAAGCCGGAGTACCCGGAGAGAACCCACGCGTGCACAGGGAGAACATGCAAACTCCATGCAGAAAGACCCTAGGCTGGAATATGAACCCAGAACCTTCTTGCTGCAAGGCAACTGCGCTAACCACTGCGCCACTGTGCAGCCCAATTTATTATTATTATTATTATCATCATCATCATCATCATCATCATCACCACCACCATCATCATCACCAGCAGCACCATCATAACAGTTGCCGTAATGATATAAGAGTAATATTATGTGTTAGTTTTATTTTGAAGGGCAGTTCAGCTGCTAGAAAATGTTGCTGTTTCCGGTTCCAGGTCAGCGAGCGGCTGTTATGTTATGCTAAGAAAAGCCGCTCAGTTCTGAACTGTTCTGTGGATAAATGGAGAAGTTGTAAGCCGTGGGTTACGGCCGCCAGTAGCCTGAATAAAAGACCCCTAAACGAGTGACCTGAGAGAGTCAGAGTCGTTACGTTAATAGCTTTATTTATTTATTTCCTGTAGCGGATGCTAGCGAGCGGAACTCGGCGTCGTCCACCACAGAGAAAGGTTGCTCGTCTAACATGATGCCTTAAATTACTTCTCAGGTTAGTTGCCCATTTTACAGACGGTCACGCTCACACAGACGAGTGGTTAGAGCAGCTGTGTGTGTCTGACTGCTGCCGCTCCGACGCCGAGTGTCTTTTCATTTCTACAGGGAGACATGAAATCTCACCTCACAGCCCAGAGTTTGCTCTTTCAAAGTCCTATTAAATTTGCTGTGTTGACGCATTTTAAAGAGCTTCCCCCGCTCGTTTACATCACTCTCACAGATGGAGTAAAAGTTAGTTTTACATATTTGTCGCTGTGCGCATGCGGGTGAGGGAGGCGTGATGCTGCAGCTACACACAGGTTCTCTGTCGGCCACAAAATATGAGTGACAGGTGATCGGCTGGTATGATCGGCTCTGACAGGAGTTGCCGATCACGTGTTTTTTCACCAATATCGGCCGATTACGAGCAGTTACCGATCAATCGGTGCATCCCTACATAAGACAATGTCCTCACGTGCTTCAGATTTCTATTTGACATATTGTAGTGACCTCTGACCTTTGCATATTTACATATTTTTAGGGCAGCAGTAGCTCAGGAGGTAGAGCGGGTTGTCCAGTAATCGGAAGGTTGCAGGTTCGATCCCGGGCTCCGGCCAGAGAATGCTGCTGTGTGTCCTTGGGCAAGACACTTAACCCGCCTTGCCTGCTGGTGGTGGTCGGAGGGACTGGTGGCGCCAGTGCTCGCCTCTGTCAGTGCGCCCCAGGGCAGCTGTAGCTACAACGTCATCTCCACCAGCGTGTGAATGCGTGTGTGAATGGGTGGATGACTGATTGTGTTGTGAAGCGCCTTGGGGGGTTGTAGAACCCTAAGAAGGCGCTATACAAATACAGGCCATTTACCATTTATTGTGACAATCTATTGAAACATTTTCTGAAAATGCAAACCATTTTCTCCCATGAGGACAGTCACTCTTCGCAGAAAAATATAATAAATTGAGAGAACTGATCAGAAAATGATTGGGGATCATCATATATCACAATCATCATCATAATTATTAAGAATTATTATGAAACACTGGAAAACATCTGAAAATATTTCAGAATATTGTAATGATCCCTAGGCGGTTATTGTGAGTGCTGCTGCAATTCTGCTGTTGCTTTCGTTGGTTATGATTGAATATTCAGAGAGTTAGTGAGAGCTGAAGCTGCAGGTAGTGATACAACATTAACCCAGCAGTTTGTTGTGCCTTAGCTGGCGTTAACACTCTTGGGATTTTTACAGTAGTGAGCACTTGCTACACTTATTACGGTAGAATACCTGCAGCATTAGAGGGAGCTGTCAGATTGTGCTGCTGCAGGCAGCTGTGGTCAGAGATGAGCTCTGATGGCTCACTGAAAAAAACTGTCCTTGTCACAAACTGTCAACAGAGAGTCTGCATTTTGTGGTTTTTAGGAAAATTCTTTATTTTTGCAAGTTAAGAGAAGAAGCATGTCGGTCAATGTGTCCAATGATTTTATAACCATTCTAAGACACGCGCACCCACTAGAGCCGTGTCTCAGTTAGACTTGCAACCCACGCTGAGCTGAGTCAAGTTTAGCCAAAATGAGCCGTGTTCAGCAGGGCAATGTCAGCAGACACACAATGTTAGACTGACTAAGTAGGGTCTAACAAGTCTAGAGAGGGATTTTTTTCTAAACACAATATTCTGGTGCATTTTAAAGTTGATAATACAGAGACAGACTGGTTCATCCCAAGAACAAAACACCCAAACACAAGCTCAGTGGTGCAATGAGGAATGTTTGGACCTCTACAGTGGAGAAAGGAAACGGCAGCTACACAAAAGGATGGCACAACACAGAAGAGCCAGTGCTTCAGGTTAAGTGGTGGTGGTTGGAGGGACCGGTGGTGCCAGTGCTCGGCAGCCTCCCCTCTGTCAGTGCACCCCAGGGCAGCTGTGGCTATATTGTAGCTCATCACCATCAGCGTGTGAATGTGTGTGTGAATGGATGAATGATTCATTGTAGTGTAAAGCGCTTTGGAGTCCTCTGACTCTGAAAGGTGCTACACAGGTGCAGGGCATTTATCATTATCATTTAAGACTCAGCATTTATTCTACACCTCAGGGACAAAGGTCACTCATTTGATGACAATAATGTACACATTTTGGACATGGATGACAGGTAGTTTTAGAGTGGTGAAAGGAGCCATCTGTGTGAAACATATAGTAAATGGTCTGTATTTGTATAGCGCCTTCATAGGGTTCTACAACCCCCCAAGGCACTTCACAACACAATTAGTCACCCACACATTCACACGCTGGTGATGATGAGCTGCATCGTAGCTACAGCTGCCCTGGGGCGCACTGACAGAGGCAAGGCTGCCGAGCACTGGCGCCATCTGTTCCTCCGACCACCACCAGCAGGTTAAGTGTCTTGCCCAAGGACACAACGACAGCAACAGACTGAGAAAAACAACTTTAAACAGAGGACGCGGCCTCAGGTTTAATCTTTCCAACACCTAAAGCCTTGACATGTCTCCCCATGCAGTTCAACAGAAACCCACACCTTGAGACATGTGACCAAAACAGTGCACAGGTGGGCTTTGTTGTGGACCTACTGGGATCAACACCACAATCACCACAAACAGGGAATTAAATAGAGGGCGGGCCAAAGACTCATGATCTTGGTGTAACAATGACCTCATTAGTGACCTCTATTGCCCTATCAGCTATTTGTTTTTGACCACAATTTATAATCCTCATATTCCCAACCCAGAATTTAGAACAGAAGAAGCTTCTTGGATGAGAGGCGAAACATTTTCAAGATAACCACAAAAGACCAGTTGTTTTCAATCGAACTCTCAAGTGTATCATGTCCCGGATGACTGAGAATCTACACCAACGTAATTCTAGAGCTGTAATGCTGATACCACACTCTGCTCAAAAGGAGAAAGCAAAAGCCTGGTTCACTATGTCAAAAACAACCAATAAACTGACAAACACAGGACATATTCCAATGATATTCTACAGGAGTTCAGATATTTGATGCCAAAAGTAAAATGACCAAAGTGATACACTGTCCGGCACAAAAAAAGTCACCACCAAAAAAAGGTCTCACACTCTAATTTGTTGGACCGCCTTTAGCTTTGACTCACTGTAGCATTGTTTCCATCAGCTTCTGCAGCATCACCAGATTTATCTCCATCCAGTGTTGCATTAATGTGTCACCAAGATCTTGCATTGATGATGGTAGAGTCTGACCGCTGCACAAAGCCTTCTCCAGCACATCCCAAAGATTCTCAATGGGGTTCAGGTCTGGACTCTGTGGTGGCCAACCCATGTGTGAAAATGATGTCTCATGCTCTCTGAACAACTCTTTCACTATTTGAGCCCCATGAATCCTGGCATTGTCATCTTGGAATATGGCCGTGCCATCAGGGAAGATGGAATAACCTGGTCATTCAGTAGATTCAGGTAGTCAGCTGACCTCATTCTTGGAGCACATCCTGTTGCTGAACCTAGACCTGACCAACTGCAGCAACCCCAGATCATAGCCCCGCCCCCACAGGCTTGTACAGTAGGCACTAGGCATGATGGGTGCATCACTTCATCTGCCTCTCTTCTTACCCTGATGCACCCATCACTCTGGAACAGGGTCCATCTGGACTCATCACACCAGTTTTTAATAATGCGTTGGACAGTTCTGAACCCAGTTTTAGTCGTTTCTGCATCTCCTTAGATGTTTTCTCTGCTTGATGCATGCCAATGATGTGACCCTTCTCACACAGACTAACATCTGTTCCACCACTACCAGATGTGTCTTTCCACATGGTTGTTGAAGAAATGAGAAGCAGCTCATTGCACCAGTTGGGGTTAAATAACTTGTTGCTGAAAGATAATCGCGCATGCAGTAATTACCCAATAGGAGGCTCCTACCTGTTTGATTAGTTACATCCAGGTGGCAACATTTTTTTTGGCCGAGCAGTGTACATTTTTATTTTTTGTGATTCCTGTCAAACCTAGTTGGGTTGCAACAAAGAAAACCAGAGTGCAAAATAAGCAGTCAGCTGTTCAGGGTTGAGAAGAAATGAGGGTCCCAACATGTTTTGCAACTGCAGTGTTGTATTAGAAATCACAGAAGAACATTTTGATCAAGAAGATCTTATGACACAAACAGTTGTTGAAATACAGTTTCTGCTATCCCACACCAACACACCGCTCAGATCGATGTCAAGGTAAGGTTCTGCCATATGGTAAAGGTGTCAATGCTAAGGTTTAGCTTCTACTTGTCAGATTCCTTTTATTGTCATTCATTGTGCAACGAGTGTACAGGAACAAAATTTCATTGAATTAGCTTAATGCAGCAAAGGCAAACCAGTCTCAAAACAAAACTAAAAACACAATTTAAAATGAATAAATAGTAAAAAAGGGTACCTTAAAAATCTACCAGATCTCTTTCTCTATCTCTTTTAGTAACTGTATTTTATGTGAAACTTTTATGGCGGCCTTCTTGGCCAGGGCACCTTCGCAAAAGAGACTTGATCTCAAAGGATTTCCCTGGTTAAATAAGGGTTAAATAAATAAATATAAACATAAAAATAAATAAATGAATAAATAAAAACTGAGTATCTCAAAATGTGGACATCTAAATCTTCCACAAGAGGAATTCAGCAATCTGATGGCATATGGAACAGAGTTATTAAGGAACTTATTGGTCCTGCATCAAATGCTGCAGAACCTTTTCCCAGAGGCTAGCAGCGAGAACAGACTGATGAGGGTGTGAAGAGTCACTGATAATGGAACGAGCTCCAGACAGGCAGCGCCTTGGTCCAGTGTCTTGTATGGGAGGGAGAGGTAGCCTAATGATTCTTTCCGCTGTTCTCACCACTCTTCTCATCAACCTCCAATCAGAAGCGCTGCATGCTCCACACCACACCGTGCAGTGGGCCAGCGCACTCTCTATGGAGCTTCTGTAGAATGAAGTGAGGGTGGGTGGGGGCAGGTGGGCTCTTTTCATCCTCCACAGGAAGTGCAGCCACTGTTGTGCTTTCTTGACCAGGGATGCCATGTTCATGGACCAAGTGAGGTCATCTGTTATGTGTACCTCCAAGAATGTTGTGCTGCTGACCATTCGTACAAGAGTATTGTTGATGAAGAGCAGGGTGTGGTTAAGCTGGTTTTGTCTGACGTCAACAACAATCTCCTTTGTTTTATCCACGTTCAGAATGAGATTATTTGTTCTGCACCAGTCCACCAACTGCTCCACGTCCTGTCTGTACACCACATCATTGTCGTCGCTGATGAGACCCACCACCGTTGTGTCATTCACAGATTTAATAATATGATTGGTGGCAGCTCTGAGGGCCACAGTCACGGGTCATCAGGGTGAAGAGCAAAGGGCTCAGAACACACCCCTGAGGGGAACCAGTGCTGGGAGTGATAACACTGGAAGAGTTCTGACCAACCCTCACTGACTGTGGTCTTTCGGTGAGGAAATCCAACAGCCAGTTGCACAAAGAGGTGCTGAAGCCCAGGAGTCTTAATTTATGTACCAGATGCTATCCCAAAGGCTCGTCTCAAGACCCGAGGAGAGTGGCTGGCCCTAGGCCCTGGAACAGCCTTCCCTTACAGCTTAGGACCTCTAGGAGTTTGGAGGATTTGAAGTCATTGTTTATTTGTTTGACCTGGCTTTTAATGTTGGTTGATCTGTGCAGCTATTCTTTTACTTTTATCTACTTTTACTGAGGTTTTATTAATTGATTATGTAGTTATTCTTTTACGCTCAACCTGTCATTTTATTCATGGTTTTATTATTTTTTATTGTCTACATTTGATCTTTTAATGTGTTTCATTTTTGGGTGTGTTTGATGTGGTATTGTATAGCTACCATGCTGCACACAGATGGAATCAGCTTCCTCGTGACCTCAAATGTGCCCCAACTCTAGTAACTTTTAAATCGAAATTGAAAACTTTCATGTATTCATCAGCCTTGAATGAATGTTTCTGATGCTGCACCTTCTGCACTGTATCTGCTCAGCCTTTAACTTTGTCCTTTTCTTTTTAATTTATAAATCTAAATTGAGTTTGTATGTATTTTAATTGTGATGTCATGTTGATTTTATTGTTTTTGCCATTCTTGCTAAATGGAAAACACATTGAATTGTCTCTGTGTATGAAATGTGCTATAGAAATAAAGCTGCCTTGCCTTGCATATTGTCATGTACAGCACTTTGGGTTGCGTGTAAATGTGCTCTATAAATAAAACTGACCTTGGCCTGAGATGCTGTGGAATGTGTTGTTGTGTGTTCTTTTTCTCCAGATGTGAAACGCTATGGTGAAGGGCACAGGAGATGGCATCCTCAGTGGAGCGGTTTGACCGATAGGCAAACAGGCAGGTATCAAAGGTGGGGGAAGGAAGCCTGGAGGTAATATGCTCCTTTACCAGTCTCTCCATGCACTTCATCATGATAGGACTGGGACCAATGGTGCAGTAGTCGTTAAAAGATGTGATCAGAGGTTTCTTTGGCGCTGGGATGATGGTGGTGGATTTGAAGCAGGATGGAACTTTGGCTTGCTCTAGAGAGATGTTAAAAATGTCCGTTAGCACACCAGCCAGCTGTTCTGCACAGTCTCTGAGCACCTGCCCGGGAATATTATCCGGCCCCGGGGCCTTCCGTATTTACACTTCTTAGTGTCCTTTGCACATCAGCTGGGTCAAGACAGAGCACATCCTGGTCAGGAACAGCTTTCACTGCTGGAGTGTTATTTAGTGCCTCAAATCTTCCAAAGTATGCATTTGTAACCAGGTTAGTTCAGCACTATCAAGTTTGGCCTCAAGGGGGCTGCAGATAATTATTTTAATTCTGGACAGACATGTTCTCCGACGCCATCTTGGATTATCGCTCTGTCGCCCGCTGATGTTGAAGCAAAGTCAGACAAACTTGAGCTGAGCACGGTGAACCTTTGTGAAGCTGGATTAATATTGGAATAATTGGATGGATGAACCGAAGACTAAGTTGGGACTTGAACTTGGATTTCTTTCTTTGTTTTCCTTTGTATCCGTTATCACGGTGAGTTCACAAATTGCTCACATGTTGTTAGCATGCTAAGTGACTTAGCAACGGGTTTAAAGCTGTTAAATGAGCCCTTTGTGTTTCTAAAACCAGTTGGGATAAACTTGAAATAAGAACAGTTATATTAAAGCATTTGTGATGAATTGCGTGTGCTGAATAGTCTTTTGCTGTAGCAAATGTGGTTTAGGGATCATTGCATGTAAGCTAGCTGGATAAATATATTGCCCAGTTGTGTGTTATATGTTGTCAAGTGCATTGGATACAGCTCTGCTGCACTGCAATTGCAGACAACTATGGTTGCAACAACAGTTGGGTAAATTTAGTTAATGTTATGGAGTTTTACAATGTTATTTCAGTTGTAATAATTGCGTGTTAAGCAATATGTTCCTGTGAATTAATTGTAGTGAATGTTAATGGAAAAACTTGCTTATTGAACTGGATGTGAATTGTATAGATTTGAAAAGTAATTGTCCTGTGCGTCTCTGTACAGGCTGGTTTTTGTTTTGGAGGTTTTTAGTTGGAGAGAGTCCTCACCTGGCCGTTGTTACCTGCTGCCGTCTGTTTCCACTGTGACTGGATCATCTGGATGTTTAACCATTGCACAGGTAAATACGTTTCAAACTCCTCATTGAACCTAGAATAGATATTCCTTCCATGTTGCTGTAATTCATAACTAGTGTTAACGGGCATAACTACAAAGGATGGGTTACACATTTAAGGCAGGGGTGCCCAATCCTGGTCCTGGAGGGTTGGTATCCAGCAGGTTTTAGTTTTAACTCTGCTTCAACACACCTGATTTCATTCAGCAGGTGATTAACAGGCTTCTGCAGAGCTTGGTGAGCTGCTGCACAGGTGATTCAAGCACTGAATCAAGTGTGTTGGAGCAGAGAAGCTACTAACGTGCTGGATACTGGCCCTCCAGGACCAGGATTGAGCACCCATGATTTAAGGTATTTAGAAAGCCCACGTCATCCTCACGCGTTGAAGGGGGTAGCCTGTAGTTTGCAATGGTCCAAATGCCTTGCCACATGTTCCTTGTGTTTGCAGAGTTGAGGAAACAATCCTGGATTTTCTGGCTGTGAGCACGTTTTCGCTGACGGCAGTGCTTCTCCATCTCCAGTCTTGAAGGCTGAATTCCGAGCTTTTATCTTTTTCCGTACTTCAGTGGTCATCCATGGCTTCTGGTTAGCCTGGATAAAGATGGTCTTAATGACTTTGGCTGTATGTCAATCAATCAATCAAAATCAATCAAAATTTTATTTATAAAGCGCCTTCCACTCCCATCACGGGAGGCCAAGGCGCTGAAGAACAACATAAAAACATGATAAAAAATTAAAACAATAAACGACAATAAAAGACTATAAAAATGCATAATACATGCAAATCCATAATGCATAAAACACATAAAAACAATCAGCCTTCAGGCAAGATCTGGAAACGCTAGACGATAAAAATGTGTTTTCAGTCGACTCTTAAAAACCTGCAGGGATGTAGATAGTCTAACTGACGGTGGTAGCTGATTCCAGAGAGATGGCGCTAAAACAGAGAAAGCCCGATCACCACGAGTCCGACACCTAGTGCGGGGGACCACAAGCAGGCACTGATCAGAGGAGCGCAAAGAGCGTGTTGGCACATGTCTCCTCAGAAGTGCGGACAAATAAGAGGGGAGACCTCCCTGAAAGAAGCGGAAAACAAACACCAAGAGTTTAAAACGTGCCCGATAAAAGACCGGAAGCCAGTGTAGGGAGGCCAGAACTGGACTGATATGGTCCCATTTCCTGGCCCCGGTCAGAAACCTGGCGGCGCTGTTCTGCACAAGCTGGAGCCGATGAAGCGATGACTGACTGAGCCCAGCATAAAGGGAGTTACAATAATCCAGCCTAGAGGTTACAAAAGCATGGAGTACCTGCTCCAGGTGGACTCTCGACAGCATAGGTTTAATTTTAGAAGGGCGTCGCAGATTAAAAAAACATGATCGAATCACAGAGTTGATGTGAGCGTCAAACTTAAGGCCAGAGTCAATTCTCACCCCCAAGCTAGTGACCACTTGCTTCAAAAAGGGGGAGAGAGGGCCCAGATCAACTTTGGAACTCATAGCCTGCCTGCTGTTTGGGCCGAAAATAATCAGCTCTGTTTAACCCTCATTAAGATGTAGGAAATTTGCCGCTAGCCAAGACTTAACCTCGTTGAGACAGGACTCAAGGGACATGATGTCAAGACCATCCCCCTGCCGAAACGAGGTATAAATCTGGCAGTCATCTGCATATAAGTGAAATTGAATGCCATGTTTATGGAGGATTGGGCCAAGGGGCAGCAAATAAATAGAAAAAAGAAGAGGGCCAAGAATCGAGCCCTGTGGGACCCCCCAGCGAAGGTCCTCCCAGGAGGAAAATGCGTCCCCTGATTTAACGCAGAACGTCCTTCCATGGAGGTACGAGCGGAACCAGTCCAGTGCAGACCCAGTGATCCCAACCCACCGCTCCAAACGATCCAGGAGAATGGCATGGTCGACCGTATCAAAAGCTGCAGTTAGATCTAACAAAAGGAGCACAACACACAAACCCTGGTCCAGGGAAATATAGATGTCATTAAAAACCCTCAGCAAGGCAGACTCAGTGCTATGACCAGACCTAAACCCTGATTGAAAAACCTCGAACAAATCGGAGTCAGATATATGAGACACAAGCTGCTGATAAACAACTTTCTCCAGCAGTTTCGAGGTAAAAGGGAGGTTGGAAATTGGCCTGTAATTAGCAAGCACAGAGACATCAGCTCCAGGTTTCTTCAGGATCGGCCGAATCACTGCAGCTTTCAATGCAGCCGGAACCACTTCTGTGCTCAGGCTCCCATTAATGATCAGACCTAGCGACGGGCCGAGACACGGGAAAGCCTCCTTCCAGAGACGAGGTGGCAAGACGTCAAGTGGAGAACCAGACGGCTTTTGCCCCGAGACTAACTTGTACAACTCTGAATATGAGACAGAATTAAAGGAGCTTAAGGTGGGCCGAGATGGAATAACTGGATCAGACCCTGTATAGGAACCAGAAATAGCTGCTCTAATATCAGAGACTTTACTGACAAAAAAGTTATGAAAGTCAACACAGTCTCCAGCATGTATGTGTGGGTTCATTCACTGTACATTTTCTAAATTGATAAATAAAAAAGTTCTTACTTATATTTCTGAAAGCATTCTTTGTTTACAGCATTTTGTTCACACCTGCTTTAAACCTTTGCACTGTGATGCATTTGGTGTGGTTTGACATTTGCGATGGTAAACTCAGAGGATGATGTACATATACAGTACTTTGCCTTTACACATTTTCATACCTTACAATCACAAACTTAAAGGTTTTATTGAGATTTTCTCTAATAGTTCTGTTATTTTATTTAAAGTTGATCTGTATTTTTAAGCACACACCCTAAATTACGCAAAAACTCCCTTTTTGTAGACAAGTGTTGCTGTATAATCAATTAGAGGACGTGTTTTCTGTTGATTCATTGCCCACCAGCTCAGTCAGAATGAATTTACGTAGCATTTTGTAGTAGTGATTGGAACTCCAGCTCTTTTAAGAGAACCGGTTCTTATGGCTCGGCTCACTAAGATGAACCGGTTCGTTCAGCTCTCAAACAGCTCTTCACAATTGTTGTTTTTTAAATTAATTCACTGCTACAAATTATGCAAATTTGTGTGCAAATTGAATTACTAATCTACAAACATAATTATCAATTATTTATTATTTAAACTTATTCAATTCAACATGAAGCAGAGAGCTACAAAAACACATTTTAAATGACAAAAACAAACTGTAAATAAAATACTGATCAACTTTGAACTATTAGAGCCTGCTAGATGTATTTTCCATTTGCATATTCCACACTCTGCCTTTGAATTGTCACTGCAGTTAAAATGTGTCCAAATTCTGCTGCCTGTCCAGCTTTCATCTCCTCACCTTTCTGTAGCGCTGATTATTTTCCTTTCCTCCTCATTTACAGATTTGTCTCCACCAATGCGCTGTTTACAGATTACATCATGTTAATGTAATAATCATCCCAGGCATTTTCCATGCACCCCCCCCCCCCCCCCCCCCCACAGTGATCGGAGGTATGTTTCACCCCCTCCCGCTAGCCCCCAGCACCTCCCCAGCAACCCCCACACCCCACTTCCACACACACCTGTCTCACGGCGATTGGAGGCATGCTGCGTGTGTGTGTGTGTGTGTGTATTTTTGTTAGTGTTGAAACCTCCATTAGTGGAAGGATGACCGGCTTTAACAGTTTGTGACAAAGGAAAAAACACCATGAGAGAGCTTCTGCTTCAATGGGCAGCAGCAGTGACACCAACCACTGCTTCCCTTTTATTGGCACATGCGTAGTAATACACAACATGGAACAAGAGCACAACCTAATTACCACTCAACACCCCCACTTGCTCTTATACAGTGAATCCATTGTTTCCTTCATAGCTCTTACCCACATGTCAGATTTTTCTGAAGTAAGGGCTTGTCTGAATGTCTGTGGCACATTATTAACAGCTGTGTAGCAAAAGTCTACATCAATAGTTTGTTCCACATCATCCTCAACTTTACAATCATAGTCAGTGTTGGGGAGTAACGGAATACATGTACCGCCGTTACGTATTTAGAATACTAATTATGACTAACTGTATTCCGTTACAGTTACTATTTTTAAACATGGTATTTAGAATACAGTTACTTTCGTAATACCTTTGGAATACTTTTGTGTTTTCCTAGCCTGACAAGCCATCCTATATATCAGGGCCATTCAAATGGCGGTCAGGTGGGCCACCTGGTGAGGGCCCGCGGGCCACTTGCCCTCACCAGGTGGCCCACCTGACCCTATCCCCCAACCACCAACAGAAAAAACCCAGTTAAAAACAGTTTTTGAGTGCGAGTTTCAAAATTCCCACACTGATATTGCACTTGAACGCAACACCATCTTAGCAATCACAGACATATATATACGTAGACACCCCGTGGCGTGGACTGGCACTGCCTATTGGAGCTGCCCATCGACGTACTCATGTCTATGTCTGCAGTTGACCAATAAAAACACACCTTTGGGACGCCGCAGCAGCAAGACTCTCTGGTTTCCCCTTATGTTTAAAATGTGGATTATAAACTACACACCAGTTTTTATTTTTGTTAACAGACCGGAGTTATACTAAAATAATTAAACTAAGAATGGGTTCAGTAGCGTCTTGTTGCTGAGGGAGAGGATGGCTGCGTGATCTGACAGCAGGTGTCAAAAGGTGCGCTGAGGCGCTGTCACGGAGCGGAGAAAACACTGAGACAGACATTGATGGCAAAACTTTAGATATTGGAGCGATCTGTGGCAGATAGATAGTAACTTCTCTGTAGTTTAGTGGTTTCATGTATAAAGGAGGATGAGAAGGATGGATGTCCAGCAGACTGGAAGACAGGAAAAGGAGACCCGCAGCTGGAGTCTGAGGCCAAAGCAACAAGCATTTTATTCTTGGACGGAAATGACGGGAAACGTGGGTTTAGAGGTGGCGAGCGAATGAAGAGGTGGAGAATGAGGGTCAAACGTGTGTAGCACCCAGCCCAAGTATCTAAGTGTTAACCCTCTGTTAACGTAGTGGTAGTACTATGAGCGGGGCCCTGGGTACGTTACTTATTAATTTTGGTAAACAGGAGAAACAATATCTAATATCTTACCCTTTTAAATCTATTTATGAATTTTAACCATGGTGGTGCCTCCACTTAGTAGGAATAATGCAAATTACTCTGTACTCACCCACTAAGAATAATGAATGTATATTTTAAGCTTTTTTCTTTTTATTAAACCTTGTAACCTTATAAAATGTAACCTCTGAATAATAAGTAGGACACAACACAAATGCTTCAACTCAGAACATGAAGTTTAGTGAAATAAAATAAAAATAAAATAAAACAATATTCCCATATAAGGTTACAAACTTAAACTACTGTGTCAAAACACACCTTCAACAATATATTCCCTTTTTTTTTGTCAGTTCAGTTCAAAACCAGCAACCCACCCGAGCTCAGCCAAACCCTTTGTTGCAGGCCTGATGGTTGCTTGGGCTCGTTGTGACCAGAAAAACATACAAATGGCCTCTTCACTTGTTACACAAGCATAAAATAAAATGCACGTGCTTTAGTTTACTTACACATCCATTGGGCTAGGTGACCAAGCAGTTGAAACCTTGTCCAGGGCCAGTCTGAATCCCCTCGAACACGTGGCATGAACTAGCTTCCCCTTCAGCTGCTTTAACCCACGTTTGGAAAACAGAAACCGTCTATCCACAGCAGAAAAGTCCAGAGAATTCCTCTCGGTCCATCATCACAGGGTAAGCACGGTGCACAACAGGAGCGTAGACGCTGCATCCACGACCATTTTTGACCATTCTCCCTTTAGCTCTGGTAATCAACCTCCTTCGGTAACTTGCAGCAACCGAGTGCCGCCTGTCTAGCTTACTTCAGCCTTGCCTCACCTAGTTCCCACCCTCAATACACCTGATAGGACAATCAGTTTACATCTACCAATGGAATAACAGAAAATATAAAATTGACAACACAAGTTAGATTAAGCACGCTTTTCTTTTCTTTCAACATGTGTTTTTCCATTTTTTAAACACTTGTGGCTAATGCCCAGCATTAAATAAAATGACAAAAACCCTCTGGTTGGATAATAATGTTTTAACTATCTATGAGCCCTTTGACAGAACTTGTATTTATTGTGATTTTAACCAAGTTTTTAATGCATTTTAACAAATTTTTAAAACGTATTCATAACATATTTACAATCTTTATATTTTAGCCTATAAAGTGAAAATGGATATTTTAGACCAGGCTACACGTGTCTGTATTATAAAGTCTCTGAAATACAAAAAAAGCACAAAATAAACTGTAAACACACTATAGTGGACCGCATACATGACAATTTACCCCATAACTCACTGTTGCTGCACCTTCTTTTGTTTTCTGGAGGCTTCCCAAAAAAATCTAAAATCCACTTTTAATCCAGCTTGGATGGAAAAATATGTGTGACAGTGAGCGTCCTGTCACTGGACCCCGATTGATCATGCACCTGGGCTGCTTGGCCACGGGGGTATCTGTTTGGCTGACTGGTTAGCGCGCGTGACTCTCACCTGGGGAGCCTGAGGTTTGAGTCCTGCCCTGGGCTCTCGTTTGTCCACCTTGCCGCATATGTTTATTTTGCATAGCTGCTATGCTATTATTGTTAATTTTCATTTAGTAGCTGCGATCGAGTTAATGCAGGTTTAAAACCATAAAAATGTTTGTATTACCAGCTCTGCAACTGTTGAATTGATGCAGATCATTTAAACAATAAAACGACGTGCATTGCTGTTATTTTTAGTTGTATTTGTAGGAGTGGTGGAGGTAATGATATCAGTCAAAATATTAAAATTTAATATTTAAATGTTGTCAGTAAAATACATAATAAAGAGTTGGGTATCCGGCCCTAAGCTGATCCACGATTTATAAATCTGGCCCAGTAGAGAAAGTAATTGAATAGGCCTGCTATATATGATGATATATATTCAATTCAATTCAATTCAGTTTATTTCTATAGCGCCAAATCACGACAAGAGTCGTCTCAAGGCACTTCACAAAGTAAACATTTCAATACAGTTCAGTTCATAAGCCAATCAGTAAAAAAGTTTCCTATATAAGGAACCCAGCAGATTGCATCAAGACACTGACTGTGTGTTGATACAATCCTCATACTAAGCAAGCATTTAGCGACAGTGGGAAGGAAAACTCCCTTTTAACAGGAAGAAACCTCCAGAGGATCCTGGCTCAGTATGAGCAGCCATCCGCTACGGCTCACTGGGGATTGAGAAGACAGAGCAGGCACAGGCACACCCCACACCCACACACACACACACACACACACACACACACACACACACACACACACCACATATATCAAGTAGTGTTTCTATGGCTACACTGTGATTTCTTAGTAGAAGTTCTATTTAGTAAGAGTAAGAGAAACTTTATTGTCTTTATCTGAGTGAATCTATAATTAATTCAATAGGTGAACTAATAGTAGCACATTCTATGTTAAAGAAAGTAAGATGTAATATCAGGAGAGGGAGAATGTTAGGTGGTTGGCAGCAGTGTGCCAGCCGATGGCCCCCTCCATGAGGCCACCACAGCTCAGCAGAACGCCAGTGTAGCTTCTTCTGGGGAGAAA
>SSNS01000406.1:497560-508423 GCA_006937985.1 Aphyosemion australe | reverse complement strand
CTGCAAGTACACAACACATGCCCACATGGACATATGCATACAGGAGAGGTGAAGAGATAGAGGACACGTAATGAAATATGGATTTCTTTCAGGTCTGGCCACCCTGAAACAGATCTTTAATGAAATACCTGCAGCTCTATTTGGTGCTAAAGATTAAAACTCTGCACTGTGACCCCAGCCCTCCTGTAGAGTCAGAACGACACACGAGTGTGGATGAACATTCCCAAAGCTCCCAAAGAAATTAAAGCTGCACTCATGACTCGCGTGAACCCAGGAAACAGCCATCCATCACTCCATTTATATGTTCATTCTTTTTTCCTTTATACCATTAAGTAATGGAATTCCATTCAGCATTTTCACCTTATATATTCATTGCTTTGTTTCAACACTAAAGCTCTCCATCGTTCCTCCTGTTTTCTCTCTATCCCATCATGTCTGTTTGTCTCGCTCGCCCATCACTTGTGATCTTTTTCCTTTTACACCTTCCCATCTCCTCATGGCCCGCTACTTTTATGATTAAATTCAGAAAGACCCAATCAGGACATTAGTTGATGTGTGGAGGGGTACCTGTGGAGGTGTTTATTGAGACAGGTTTTCATAGAGATTGGAGGTGTCGTCTGTCATCTTGCACAAAAACAGCCATTCAGGCTTCGCCGCTGCTCTGCAGGGGCTCTTTGTCTTTGACACAATGTATTCTGCTCAATAGTGGACTTGTGATTCTACAAAGATGTGTAATTATCAGAAGGTGGTAGGGAACTCATCTTGCCTGTGTGTGTATGTGTGTGTCAGTGTTTCACAGAAAGTGAGGAACTGGGAGTGTTCAGTTGAAAGTAACTTTCTAAATTATATACTTCTTTAATTATTCTTTACTGTGTGCTTCAAAACCTGCAGATATTCCATGTGAGACACAGAGGGATGCATTAAAGTGCTAAAACACAATTTGAAGGTTGCAAAAACAAAATTTTGACTTCAAATGCAGAAGAAAATGACTCTGGGATTAGTTTTAAAGACCACTATTGCATTCTAAAAGTCCAACCAAGGTTTGCAAACCTCTGTACAACACAACGGTTGCATTGTCCTTACATAACCCCAAACTATAACTAAAACAAATGTGTTTTTAAGCACATTTGCCTTCGACGTAAAACGTGGTTTAATTTTACATCAGCAATATTTTGTATTTCTAAATATTTTGCAATTAAATTTGACCTGAAATCTTATGTGTGAATCAAAATGCTAAATTCATGATATGTGGAATTAATTAACCTCTTCAATTTGTTTTAAATTCCCATTTAATATAAATAAAGACACCCTATTTTTTATTTTATTATAGACAACCAGTACAGCTCAACAGTGACTGTATATACTGTATATATCACTCCCATTAGTGCCATATATATATATATATATATATATATATATATATATATATATATATATATATATATATATATATATATTTTTTTTTTTTTTTTTTCCCCCAATTTCAGAGCCCTGGAAATAAGTTTTTCTTTCTCCAGTTAGGTGATAAAACAGTTTTTTGTAATTTATCAGATAAAAAACAAGAAGTAGGTGTGGACAGATTTTCCTGATTGACATTTTTTTGTCCACTCCATATCAGTTGCATTATTTGTTAGTTTCAAAAGCCTTAATGCTTCGTGTCACTCCTTTAGCATTGACTCACTCATTCACACAACATGAAGACAGAGCGATGTGCGTCTGGCCCTGAGGACGCTGCCTGCCACTGCATCACTGGCCTCTGATATTCCCCATAAATCAATAACCTCATTAACAGTGGCCCAGGGACCAAGTTGGCATTTGATAACGGAGGATGCTCACACTGTTCCTCAACAGCTAGGCAGGTCAGAAGATTGCTGACGGCCATTTTTCCCGCCACTTATTTGTCTCAATTTTTCAATTTCTTTTCCACCCCCCTTTGTTCTTGTTTTCCCACTCACCTCGCTGAACTTCCATTTCTCTCATCATGCCTGTTCAGCCATGTTAGCTGGAGTCACTCCAGTGAGCAAGCCAGAGACTCCGGCGGGATTAGGGTGTTAGGATTAGCCATCTTTCCCCGAGTCATCACTAATCCTAAAGCTGGAACAATGGCACATATATACAAGTCCTGTTGTAGTAGGATCACAAGAAAACGGTGACATTTGAAGTAAGCTGCAAGCAAATGTATTTTGGCCAGTAACCCCACCTCACAGTGCACAAATGTATTTAGTCAGTAGTCATGACGCGTTTCTTTTATTTTGACACAATGAGCTTATTTTTTTAAATGGTAAATGGCCTGTATTTTATATAGTGCCTTCTAGAGTTCTACAGCCCCCTAAGGTGCTTTACAACACAACCAGTCATTCATCCATTCACACACTGGTGGTGATGAGCTACAATGTAGCCACAGCTGCCCTGGGGTGCACTGACATAAGTGAGGCTGCCGAGCACAGGTGCCTCCGGCCCCTCCGACCACCACCAGCAGACAAGGCGGGTTAAGTGTCTTGCCCAAGGACAACAACTGCAACAGACGGGTTTTGAACCTGCAACCCTGCAGTTATGGGACAGACCACCGTCGCACCCTAAATCCTTCAAGACAGCAGATGATGAACGCAGAACATGAACTAATTATGTGACACATTTTCTTTATGTTTCTGCTTGTAAATTTGCCTTTTGGTGCTGTAATAATACCCATCCTCCAGGTTTTTGTGCTCTCTTCATTCACTTCTCACGTAACCTTGTTCACGTCGCCTTTTGATAAATTGTGTGATAGAAGATGTATGAGCCCTCTGGTTAATTACGTGAACGTACATTGTGTATGTGTTTTTGTGATGTCAGCAAATTTCACATAACGCATTCTAACCTAATCCAGTGTCATAATTCCTTTAAATCCAAAGGAGGTATGCATGTTGGCTTTTGTCACTATGAAAGGGACTTTAATCCTGCAAGTCTCTTTAAGGACACACTTATACACTGCTGTGAAAAAGTGTCTTCAGATGTTATGGGTCTTTTTGTCTTTGAAGACTGTGTGATGTGTTGTTTTTGGAGATCTTTTAGCCTCTTTCATGTTGTCAGGTTTTCGTAAAGGTGCAATTTGTAAGAATTCTACAGTGAAATAATCATAAAAACAGTCTGATGTCTCAATCATGATGGAAGGAAGCTTTTACTGAAACAGATTTCATTTTCAGCCCACTGGGGGGACTGTCGGTTTTTCTACTTAAAAAAAAAAACAAAAGAGGGACGTAGTTACTGTTTACACCAGGGGTCCCCAATCCTGGTCCTGGAGGGCCGCTATCCAGCAGGTTTTGTGGTTTCTCTGCTCAAACACACTTGATTCAGTGGTTGAATCACCTATGCAGCAGCTCATCAAGCTCTGCTGAAGCCTGCTAATCACTTGCTAATTGAAATCAGGTGTGTTGAAGCAGAGTTACAACTAAAACCTGCTGGATACCGGCCCTTGAGGACCAGGATTGGGGACCCCTGGTTTACACCATGTGAGTTTGTAAATCTGCAGCAAGCTAACGTAGCATCGCAGGCATTCGTAATACACTGGAAGGCAAAAGGTTCCAGAGTTGTTTAAAGAACCAAGTCCAGTAAACAGGAGCGACCCAGAAGTTATTCCTTGTATCCCTAAGAAGCCACGGCATCTTTTTGTTTTACTCTAACATCGGGTGAAGCAGGCTAGAGGCTAACTTTGAGCTAACAATGCTAATGGTGAACTGCTCTAAAAATACCTCAAGCTAATTTGTCAATTGCCAACAATTTGATATTACAGTGAAATGTATGTGTGAAGTGAATAATGAGTCAATCGTGGTGTTTTACTTCCTTTAATGAAAACACCCAGGAGTGCTACCACCACGTATGACAATGTATTTATCTACTCATCAACGTACTGTGTATGACTCATATTTGCTTGTCATCTAGAATCTTCTGGTGCTGATCAGTAACTGGAAATAGCCATGAAACCTACGGAACGGGAGTGAGAAAGTAATATTTCTGCTTAAAAAAAGGACTGCAGTAACCAAATTTGACCTCATGATGTCATTCTTACAAAATACACCTTTAAAGTGTTTTATAGACTCTACAGTCCTGATATTAGTCTAACTTGGGTGTGGTTAGCAAAAAATTAACTAAACTTTTCAAAAATCTGGAGTCATTTACAGTTTAGGTATGATTTAACAGTTACTTTCATGTAGCGTCAGGTTGGTTTGGATAGCTTTTTTACCCTTTATAAATAAAATCATAGTTATGCTTCATCAGGTTAAATTTGTCTGATATTGAAATTTCTTTGCAGATCTGAAACAATGTTCCAAAAAAAAAACAAGAATTTAAAGTTTAAAAACTTACTATCCCATTAATTTTTTTTAGGTCTTGGTGAAGGTTTTTGTGTTGGCTAGTCTAAAGAGTATGAAATAATCAAAATAGACAATCAGTGCAACTTGGAGCATGGGTACATGCTAAATGTTTGGCTAACGGGTACCATAGCTGTGCACATAGGAGCTGTGGAGTTGAAAGGAAAAGGTCCTACTTTTTATAAAGGATTGTGCTACTGACTATCCTCATTTTTATATAGCAGAATCTTGTTTCCATGGGTACCAAATCGTTGAGCTCCAAGGATGTGAAGCAATTAGTGGGGCTTGATGAATGTGTCTGTTTACCGCTGTCTGATAACAGCCAAGGCCAGGTGGGAGTGTTGCTGTGTAAATGTATGTGTGTGTGCGCGCGCGTGTGTGTGCAATGCCTTTGCAGTTTTTATAAATGCACAGATGCTTGAATAGTGTGAATAATTCTCAGGTCATAACTTCTTGTCTATTTTTTTCCTCTCAGTTTAACACCAGGGTGAAGAACACAGCGTGTTTCGACCATCTGGTTCAGGCCAACGTGAGGAACAAAAAGCTGCTGAAAGATGCTGTTCAGAACATCACAGCCAAAGGAATCACGAACTACACAAAAGGCTTTGAGTTTGCCTTTGAGCAGCTCAATGCGGTAAGAAAAAAATAAAAAGTGTCACTTTGGTGTGGCTGAGAGATAGAACTCAAGGTTTTAATCAAGTTTGAGCGAATGCTGCCTGTGGTGGGTCCATAGTTCAAATGCTTCAAAATCATTGTCTTCATCGCCATCTGCTGGTGTGATGAGTTACTTCATCTCATGTTTGGACATGACAGAAACATGCTGTAACAGATGAATGATCAAAACTGGCAAATGTTGCCGTTCTTTACATGTTACATGACACAAATTTCAAATATACTGGAAACAAAAGATGTGGAGTGCACTAGTTGGTATTCCAAGACACAATGATGTCATGATCTATCCACCAAAGCTTTTGACCTTCTAATCCGATGCATTTCCACTTGAACAAAAGCCTTCCTTCTTGTCTCTTGAGCATTAATTATACAACTCCTGTTTGTTTTCTTGGACTAGACCAACATCAGCAGGGCAAACTGCAACAAAATCATCATGCTGTTTACAGACGGAGGAGAGGAGAGAGCTCAGTTCGTACTGGAGAAATACAACTCTGACAAGAAGGTACGAACAGTGGGTTACACGTACAGCCATTGTACAGATTTGCATGGAAAGTTAAATACAGACTGACAAGACGGCAGGAGGATGAAAAGCAAATAAAGTTTCATTCATTAATTAAAACAGGACTAAAAGCTACAAGGCAGGAAGTCACAAAGGACCATAAATGAATTAAAAAAGAATGAGCCTGACATGGCAACAAACCACTAGAGGGGGAAACAACAAAAGGAAGAAAATGCACAAACACTTCAAAACGTAATACAGTGAACCTAATTACATGTATATTTAACAGTGATGTGGGTCTTCTAGAAAACTATCGTTATTCAAAAGACTACTACTACTACTACTACTACTACTACTACTACTACTCAGGGCCGCAGAGATTGTTCATGTTTTAAGGCCAGGCTCAAGACTCACCTTTTTAGTATAGCTGAATTTGATCTATTTTAGCCTGTTTAACCATCTTTCATATATTTTATCAGTGTTCTATTATTTACTATTTTACTTAAATGACATATACTTTCTTATACACTAATTTTAACTTGTTTTAACCTGTATTACTTATTTGTATTTTATTATTTTTATATATTTAATTGTTTGTTTTACTTAGTTAGCTTTTATCAGTGTGTTTTATCTGGTGTTTATGCTTAATTTGATCTTTAACTTGTTATCTTAATCATTTTACAGTTTTACCGGTGTTTCCTTTGTGGGGGCCAGCTGCCCCGGGAGAGGTGGTTGGCTGTGGCTGCCTGGGTGCTTCTCATGCCTCCTCTTGGTGCCATGTGCTGGTGCCCAGGCTGCTGCCGATCCTGCTGCTCCCGGTGCAGCTGGCTCCTTCTGATGGCGTTTTTTGGTTTTCTTTGTTGCCTATTACATCTGCACTCAGCCAGTTTTTCCTTTCATTTTAGCTCGTGTGTGTGTGTGTGTGTGTGTGTGTGTGTGTGTGTGTGTGAGTGAGATGGGATTGGGAGGAGGGAGCTATAGAAGGGATCTTGGATGCTGATCTATGGGGAAGGGGTGGGTAATCGACTTGTGTGGTTGTTTTTAATATTGTACAGTGCTTTGAGTTGCACTTGATGTATGAAAAGCACTTCACAAAAAAGTTTGATTTGATTTACTGCTACTACTACTACTATATTAATAGTAGATGTAGCATAGCTGAATAAGATATAGCCCAAGTTGACCCCTAGGTTGGTCAATAAATTTTACATCAGTTCCACATGTACAAACAAAAAAAAATTCTTTATTTGCAAACATTACATTACAACTCAGTAGTTACAGTATCCGCTTGTGGTGTCACCATGCAAACAGCCAACGTTGCATGGACGTGCAGATCATGCCTATAGTGAGTCAGTCGGTCCAGACCACGTCTGTAGGACGTCCTAACTAGGTCTTTGCACAGTGGGTAGTGGTAAATGTAAATAAATAGTCATGAAAGTGTAACAGTACTGATGCACATCATCATCATATATGTGTTTTTACATTTTTGTGTTGTAGGTCAGAATTTTTACCTTCTCAGTTGGACAACACAACTACGATAAAGGGCCAATTCAGTGGATGGCCTGCTCCAATAAAGGTATAGAAACGTTGTTGCCTGATTAATAAGATGCTACAAGATCTACTTATAACATTTTAAAGATCTGCTGAGGTGATATGCTGGTGAAGGTTCTCAGTAATCCAGGTTATGGTAATCCAAAGGGGTTCGAATGAAGGCAACTGGACTTCTTTGGTTTCTTGAAGACGTTTTATTATCTTCTGGATGATAAAACGAGAGAGAGAAACATGTTATAGATAAATCAATAAAGAACCACTACACAAATCTTTGCACACTGTTTATTGCTTATATCTCCAGGCTACTTCTATGAGATTCCCTCCATTGGAGCCATCAGGATAAACACCCAGGTGATGTTTTCTACCTTCCTTGAGGAATAGCTGTTGCATGAAAATATTCCAGAAGTTAGATGGTGTATGTGTGTCTAATTTAGGAGTACCTAGATGTCTTGGGAAGACCCATGGTTCTTGCAGACAAGAAGGCCAAACAAGTCCAGTGGACTAATGTGTACCTTGATGCTCTGGTAGGAAATCCATGTGTGTCTTGTAATGAAAATAGAAAAACAATTTAAGAATACATTTAAACTTTTTTAATCAGGAACTGGGCCTGGTCATCACTGGAACGCTGCCAGTCTTCAACAGAACCAAAACCTTCGATGAGAGGAATGGAGAGGTGAAGTTAACACGTGGATGAACACATGATGGAGTTAGCCTGATGGATGGGTTATTCTTCATTTTGTTTTCCCCTTTTCTCCCTCCCATCAGCATCAGAATCAGCTGATTCTTGGCGTTATGGCGATTGATGTGTCTCTTGATGATATTAAGAAGCTCACACCACGCTTCACAGTGAGTCCAACACACGCGTGTGATCACATCCATGCAGAAAAACATACTTATCACAGTCTTGACTTGCAAAGTTGTATGGAACTTCTCACTTGCTTCCCTGTAAAGCAGCGTGTGATAAAAATAAATTGAACCTGTTAATGTTTGTTTTTCCTCCTGTGAAATCTACACTAAATAGATTTTTTTTTTTTGCCAATTAAACCATGCATGGATCAGGAACTTCCTGCACATATTCCATGCCATACATTCTTCCTTCATTCTGTCTTATATATACACAGTCTTTGGTTTAGAGCTATGGATGGATGTAAACGTTCCTATCCAATTACGGGTCAAAAAGAAACAAATGAATTGGGGGTTGTAGAACTGATTAATATGTTTAATATGTAATTAATTTAATATGTAAATACAAGTGGTAGCAGCCGGCTGTTTCTCCTTCTCTGATATTATCGAGCAGAGAACCTCTCACACCAGTGGTGCTCTGTTGCTAAGTACGCGAGTGCGTAATGAATGGAAGACCCAGGGAAGTGCGGAAGTTCAGGGTTACTGGAGGAGCAACGTTTGTGTGTATTATGTGACTTAGATGTTCTGGAAGATGAGTTTCATTTCCTGTTTTATTGTCCGGTATTTAATAATCTAAGAATGTCCATGTTTAAAAAGATTCAGAGTAAAAATCCTGATTTGTTTTGTTATCAGATGGTGAAATGTTAACTTGGCTTTTTAACAAAGACATTTTTAGGTTAGCAAAATGTATAGAGAGAGCGTGTAAACATAGACAAATGGTACTTTATCCTAGCCTAGTGAACTAGACCAAAATCTTGCCTTGAAAATTTTGGTCTAGGCACGCTTCATTGGAACCCTCGCAGCCCGATCCACTGTTGTGGCTGTCCAATCACAGCTCACTAAAGTTTTGGTTGGGCCAATCACAGCGCTCTGCAATCACATAGCGGGAGTAGCCGATGACGTCAGAGCTGCGGCCGCAAACACAAACATGGCGGCAGCTCAGGAACTACGTTCGTTTGAAACGGCTTTGTCATCAACATTGGATTATTTAGACTCCAACGTGCGTAAGTCTGTCGGCTATACTTAGCGGCTTCTTATTTCTATCAAACAAAGTAGTGCAATGTCCCAGTACACCTGATATTCACATGTTTTTCATACAAAAATGACAGAAATCATTGATGCTAGACGCCATTGCTGCCTCTCTCTTTTCAGTCGCTGTGATTACGTCACGTTATTCGTTACTCTGATTGGTCCTAGCGCTATCCAATTGCGTGCTGACAGTTTGAAAGACAACCGTAGATCCCGCCTCACGACTGAGGGCCATCAATGGGTCGTGGTCAGACTATATATTCACATATATAGGATGGCTTGCCAGGCTAAATTTATCCTGCTATGTAAAATAATGTTTTTGTATGCATGGTCATTTCTTCTTTTTGTTAAATAGTGTCTTATAGGTCTATATGGGCTGGGCATGTGTTGTGCACGACACTTAAATAAAATTCATTCAGCAAGACCGACAACTAAATGGTTGCCTTTGGTCCGAGCCGTGTTATTGGTGGAGGTTTTTAGACAAATGCAAGAGAACCACTTTATTTAATCTTTTTATCTCCACCATATATTTATAGCTATACTATGTTAGAACAATGTTAGGAGGCATGAAAAAAAGTTTAAGCTAATTTGCGTTCCAAATTTACTATAACAGCTTTAAATCGGTGGCAGTAGCATATTTCCTGACCACTTTGAGAAATCCATTTAAAATATTCTGTGCTTCATCAGATATAGATGAAAACTCAACACAAAAGTCTCCAGTTAAGATTTACATCTACAACCTTCTGATGTGACATTTCTAACCACTTCATCATGGTGCCACCTTTCTGCACCTTAGATATGGATATGATTAAGGACCTTTGAGGTAAAAGATTAATCCATCTCCCCCTTGTTCACCTTCTACATCAGATTGGTCCAAACGGCTACTACTTTGCCATCGATCCCAATGGATATGTCCTGCTGCACCCCAACCTCCAGCCAAAGGTATGAGATTTGGCTCCATGCATCACTTTAAGCATATCAATGTGTTGATATACTGTAATAAATTCTGACTATTCCTACATAGTTTCACTGCGACTGCTTGAATAATATACATTCAAGCAGATGGTAAAGGCTCTTTTCAAGTCCTTCCAAGAGCCTCTGCTTCATCAATCTTCATAAAGAGAATCTATTCCCCAGTTAGAATATGACTTGATATAATCAGCTCTTAGAAATTGCCTGGAAGGTCACTGCTACCATATGGGACTGCATAAATATGAGGACCTGGCAGTGATCTGGTTTATAAGTTTGAGAATCAGGAGCAAGGGAAGCTCAGATGTTATTATTTTTAAAGTATTTTTCATGATTGAGACAATAATTTATTTTTTCTCTGCTAACATGTGGCTATATTTTGGTGCTGCTGCTTTATTATCTCTCACATAGTCAAATAAAAAGTTTTAGAGGACATACGTTATTGCACTCAGATTTTATCCCAGTTCACCCTAAACACTATATATTTTCCTTTCTACTGCCCTGAGTAGTTTCACAATTTGTCAAATAAATGCGTTTGGACTCCCAGCCACTGGCATGTATTACAATGTGACCCAGTAAAAATTTGCCATGACCCCCACAAGAGGATCCAGCCCTCTTTTTTTCAGTAAATTCCACTGCAGCTCACAACGTTTAGCCCGAGGCGAACCGGCACCGATAGGCCGCATGAGGGCCATGTGTCAGCCAGAGTTTCTCACAGCCCCTCCATGTATCTGAAACTACAGACCACACACACACACACACACACACACACACACACACACACACACACACACACGCTCACACACACGCTCACACACACACACACACGCACACACACACACACGCGCACACACACACACACGCACACACACGCACTCACTCATGTGTGCATTTATG
>SSNS01000406.1:485008-496136 GCA_006937985.1 Aphyosemion australe | reverse complement strand
TAAACCACCTTTCATCTGTTTTTCTTATTTTTCCCATTTTTGTGTGTAAAAGATGTTTAATTTTGCTATGTTGAACCACTTGATCTTTTATTCTCCATTTTCTAATTTTCATGTTGAGATTCTTCATCATCATCATGTTCCTTTGCTGCTTCAGTTTATTTCACTTACCATCACATGTAAGAAATCTCTTGCCTTTTATTGTGAACATGTGTTTATTTATTTTCTTGTCTGTTTTGCTTTATTCATACATATACACAAAAGGGTTTTGCTACAACAAGAGCTAATTTACCAGATTCTTTCACATTTTGAGGCACGTCTTTATGTTTCTTTAGTGGACAAAAAAAAAATCCTTTCTGTGCTAAACTTTTAGCATACTGTGCTACATGTTGAGTTTGAGAGCACTATAGAAGACAGGCTGCTATCAGGTTTCATGTCCAGCTCTTTTATAGAGATCACTGCTACCATTTTATCCCACCATAAAGCAGCTCAGACATATAAGGATTTTAAGAGAGGATATTCATAGAGTTCAATGTCACTTTGTATCAAGTCTGATTTGGCTGGTGTCCGATGCAATGTCAAAAATACTGCCTAGATTTGATTGGATTCAGGTGTCATGGCTTCTGATTTTACCATAGAAGAAGAACATTTGTGGAAAATGTAAAGGATCCATGTCCTTAACAACTGGACTAGCAGCCACAATCGAACATTTTAAGCAATTATACACACATTTTTGGTGGTTTCCACCTCTGTTGAATACTGCTAGTGTGTTTTGTATTAGTTTTGTGCACATTTCCTTTTAAAAAGCTAATTATATAAATCTTGGTCATGTATGACTTGAGGCCCAGATTTACCCACAATTTGTCATGTCTATTTCTTGTGCATCATTTGCACTTGCTATCTTCTCCTTAACAGCATTAAATCCACAAAGCAAACAGTGCTAATTGCATTCTGGTGCAAAAGGGAAAAAAACAGCTGGTGTGAGCAATTTGCACTATTTTCCAATCAGATTGCAGTTTTTTTAAATATTGAAGTATTACACTTTAGGCAATTTTTGCTCATTGTTCTACTACATAAATCGCATGTAAGATGTTCTGCCTGAATTGTAATGGAAGTGCAGTTGAATATAAGTTATGATTAAAGCAGCATTCTTTGACATTGTTCACACAAGGTGGAGGTGGGGTTTTATCAAATCTGACTTCTAGGTTGAAGGAATGGCTCAAATAACATCTCAATAGTGCCAACTGTAACATTTTATCATATACTGTACCAGCTTTTCTCTGGAAGGTGTGTAAAATTGCATGGTACAGGTCCTTTATATTTTGTTTAAGCAAGGATTCTACTCATTTTTTATATATAAATGAGGCCCCTGGAGAGCTCTGGTTAAATGTGTAGATTTGTAAAAGGCCTCCAGGACTGGCAGGTCACAGCAGACTGTCCACCATACATGGCAAACCACTGTGTCCTTTTCTTTCATAGTAATATTTCTGAACAACAGTAATAGAGCTGGTAAGAATACTTTCAATACAACACCGGTAAAAGTTTAACTGAATTGTTTTGTTTGGTGTAACTTCCCTTAGTTTTCATAACCAGAAGAGATGTTGGTTAGCCTTTTCAACATTGGTGCTGGTGTTTGAATGCAACCTAAGATCATTGGATAGCGTTACCCTTAAGAATTGACATTTTTACATCCGATAGGCTCATTGTTCTTCCTATGGCAAAAAAAAAAAAAAAAAAAAAAAACTATGATTTTAGCAGTGTTCAGAGCAAGGTTGTTCTCTTCACGCCAGTGAACAACATTTTCTACCTCTACTCAGTAGTGTGAGTCATCATTCGACGTGATCGGACCAATGACAGTGGTATCATCTGCATATTTTACAATCACATTGTTGGAGTGGGTGGCACCACAGTCATAGGTATACAAAGTAAAAAGCAGTGGGCTTAGAACACAACCCTGTGGGGTGCCAATACTCAAAGTTCTTCAGGCAGTCATCGATTTTGACTTTCTGTGGTCTGCAAGTTGAAAAAGTTTTATCCATTTGCCAAGAGTTTAACATGTGGATGAGCTTCACAGGAACAAGACTTTAAAGCAGAACTATAGTCTGTAAAAAAGTACTCTTGAATGATTTTTCTTTATCCAAGTGTTCAGAGCTAATTAATGGCGTCTTCAGTGCTCCCGTTTTGTCTGTAAGCAACCTGGAGTGAATCTACTGATGCAGGAATCTGTCCTTAAACGTAGCCCATCACCATCACTCAATGTTTTCCATTAAAACAGTAGTTAGGGCCACAAGCCCATAATATTTAAGGCAGGTCACAGGTATCTCCTTAAGCACTGGTATACTCTCAGACTTCTTAAAACTCATCTGTTTTGCTGACACAAATCGTTCACCTTTGTGTTAAATCAGTCTTTGTGTAGATTTTCTGAAATAGTCCTATACTTCATACTGAAAAGTGATTTTTTTTCCCACAGAATCCTAAATTCCAGGAACCTGTTACTCTGGACTTCCTTGATGCTGAACTAGAGAATGACATAAAAGTGGAGGTAATGTTTCCAGATAAGTTTGTGCAAAATCAGTGTTGTCTCATGCAACACATGCTCAGCTCTTAAAATGTCGATATGGTATTCTTGAACATAATGAGCTAATGCATCTTCAGATTCAGTGACTGCATTAGAAAGCTGGATTATTTTTTTTAATGGACAGATAAGGAGAATGATGATCGATGGAGAAACGGGAGAACAGACTATTAACACATTGGTGAAAACTCAGGATGAGGTAAGAAAGACAGGCTGAAAATGTTATTTTGAATTTATATTGAGTTTGTGTGTTACCTAATACCTGTTAGTATTTAACCAAACAATAGAAAGAAAAATAAATGTTTTAGAGGTTCATCATACCAATGGAATTGTATGACTCTCTTTTCCTAGAGGGTAGATTCTAGTTTTGTACCCAGTTAAACTCATTATGGAGGGGAAGTGGACCAGTCACAGTAACCTGTGTTTATAAGAGAGACCAGGGTGCAGAAAAGCCAGGATCTCACTAGTAACACTGTAGACTGTTGGTGGCAAATTGCATTTGTAAGGGAGTTTCCAAAACATCTTGAAACATTTGCAAGGATCCTCAATTTCCCTGTATTCATTGCAGGGCCTCTTTTGGGCATTGCTAGAATCTTCTGTAATGTTCTATGTTGGAGTACGCTGGACCCAAGGGTGCAGGCAACAACAGCTGCAGCAGCAGGATGCAGACAGACAAGCAAGAAGGTTTTGTCCAATGGTTTGATAATTTAATAAAAGGGATTGTGACAGTTAGAGAGATACACAACAAGAGGACAACACAGGATCGGTCAAAGACCTAGGGGAAGGAGGAACAGATATAGCTGTGAAGGGCTGATGACTGAATGTGGATCAGGTGAGTTAATCAGATGCAAGGCAGGTGTGAGTGGCAGATTAGTGACATGGAAATGGAAAACAATGGCTAGGAGAAAAAAAAGGAAATCTCAAGAAGAAATGGTCAAATAAAGCCAAAATAAAACAACTAATCTAAACAGGAAAACTATCACAGTTAAAAAAAAACTGTATAATTAAATGATAATTGTATAAATTAACATGCATTTTACATTAATTTTACAACTTTTAGAAGTGCCATACATCCAAATTCAGTGTGATTCCTAGTGAAAATGTGTGTATTGTCTTGCAATTGTGTTCCCATCAACACACACATTACAGCCAATTTAAAAAAAAGTCATTGTTGTTTTGCATGTTTGAATTCTGAGGGTTCACAAAAAAGATAATACATCATCTGTGTGTGACAGAGGTACATAGATAGAGGGGTCAGGACCTACACATGGGCACCAGTCAACGGAACAGATTACAGGTGAGGCAGGTTTTGTTCATTTAAGGCTTATCTGAATGTCGGTCATGAACCAGGAAGTGATGAAGAATACAGCTTTAGCCAATTGAAATACATCTTCAGAATCATCTTGTGTTCTGCTGAGCATCAAAATGTTTATGTTTTTATTAAAACCCATAAAAACGGTTGAATTCTCATCTTTTCTGCAGCCTGGCCCTTGTTTTACCTAAATACAGTGAACACTTCATTCAAGCTAACCTGGGGGAAGACATAAAACAAGCCTTATGTGAGTATTTTATGCATGTGATTTGGTTGTGTTGCTCTCTCTCTCTGATTCTTTGGGTTTAGTGTTGCTGTATATTGCTGTGTGCTAGCTGAATCCACAGCCACTCCTTTGTGTTTGCAGCTCAGATCAGCGCACCCCCTCTGTGCTGTGCTTTTGTAGTGTAACCCACTGGTCAGTTCGCTCCCACTCAAACTATCTAACATGCTTTTCACCTCACATACCAAACACTCCATCGTTTGATCTCGTCTGTATTTGACACTTCTCTTTTTACTCCCTTCATTTGGCTTAGAAGAGCAGACACTCCCTCATCTTGTCAATGTTATCTCTATTAATGAAGGTCTCTTTCTAGACTTTATTAAATAGATAATTTAAATTTACCTGCATGTGTTGGATTTTCTTATCAACCTCAAACAGGCACAACAGACTGACAGAAAGTCGGACATTCCAGTTTTTTCACCTTGTTTTTTATTCTTACAGATAGCCCTCTCCTATTCCTCTTCATCCCTTTTCCCGGCCCTGCATCAAATATTTATTTTTTTCTCTGACAGAGCTCCCAAGGTTGTCTTGCTTTTTGTAATGAAGTCTGGTAGATTTGTCTAAAAAGACACAACATGGCCAATAAAACAGCTGCCTATAAAACCTAGACATATGTTATATTGCTGCTGCTAGGCTAAATGTTTACATCTTCATTACTAATTTTTTTGTCTGTTTGGGATGTCATGGATGAATGTCCACGTACAAATGCCAACAAGAGCTTGTGACTTCTGACCACATGGAGTTGCTTTTTCACTTCCTGAAAAGTTGTTTTTTGCTGCAAAGGGTGCACGTTCTTGTATGCATGTTTGCATCCTAATTTTGATCCAAGTTTCTACTTTTTTCTTTCTTGCTGGAATTTGGCAGCTTCATCTTGGGGCAAGTATTCACTGTTTTGTCAGTTGTATTCTCTCACAGCATAAGCATGTTTGCCACTGTTATATGAGCTAAGGAGAACACACACACACACACACACACGCAAATGTTTTGGGGAAAATGGCCTTCCATGTAAAGAACTAGCTTTACGAGTGAACTGGTTTCCAATAGAAAACCTATTAAAGATGATGCATGATGCAATTAAAGCCATACTATGCAACTTTTTAAATAATTTTCTTGAGCCATATTTTAAATAATTTTCTTGAGCCATTATGTGCTAAAATGACCCTTTAGGGTTAATGAAATGTCACTCAGACTTCCACCGACCTCTGTGGCCAGAATACCGCACTTGCCGCCTCCTGTTGGAGCTGACATGCCTGGTGCTGCAGTCTGCTTCCAGCATGTTTCCTGCATGTTTTAGATCATGAACACAGCTGATTTGTTTGATTTAGTGATGAACCGCTCCTGTAGACACTAAAGGCTGAGGAGACATTTCAGCTGTTAGATTAAGGTGTTAAAAAGACAAACGCACAGCGAGGAGATAAGTTGCACTTTTGCTTTCATTAACAGACACCACGGGGTGCTAAAAGCAAGCCAAAACGGCACAGTATCCCCTTAAAATATGGATACAGTTTTTTTTTTGCAATTAAAGGCTGAAAAAGAAAAGAGACAAAACAATCAGGCTGAGCAACCTACATATGCAGCTAAAGTAACTTCCTTTTTATTCTATTGTGCATTAGGATTGTTTTGGTGGCTGCTTTTTAATGCTTTACTTTGTATTTTTGATGCCATATTATTTTTCTTTGTCGTTTGCTGATTCCTCAATGAAGGTTTTACCTGTGCAGATTCGGCTGCCAGATAAAACAACTAAAAATAATAAAAGTAACGGTGTTTCACCACCACAGAGTGTGAATCTTCCTCAAGGTCTTTTCTATGAAATCAGGGTTTTATGTTTGCTTTTCTAGAAAACTTGAAAGTAGTTTTTCTTTTTTTTCTATCTCCAAATGCTGTACCACTTTACTGGAATGTGGGTGTTGCTTGTTGAGCCACAGAGGTTTTGTAATTATAATGCTGTGAAAGATACAGAATCCACATATTTGCACTGATTTGGCCTTTTAAAGGCAGGTGGTCTTAAACTTTTGATCGGCTGTAAAACAGTGTGTTTTAGTTTCAATCGATCAGATTTTATCTATGAAGCACTTTTTGTACAAAAAAAACAGCTCAAAGTGCTGTACAAACATAAAAAATAACCCCACCGAAATAAGAATCACACACACACACACACACTTTAAAATACAATAATATCAGTAAATGAAAGTAAAGTACCTATGAACTCTACGGGCTGAGTGCAGAAGAGCCAGGTCAGTTTCAGCATTGTTTTCAATTGTCTCACTCCCATTTCTTCTTGGTGCATGTTGAAGCTCTACTAGCTAAGATCCAACCATGCAAAATAGGATTTTTGCTATTTTTCAAGTGGTCTTAAACTTTTGATCGGAACTGTTTAACACAACTCAACTGATGACAAAATGATTCTATTTATTGATTGGACAATTTTAAAGGTGTTTCTGTGTGAAATGTGTTCTACTTGCTGTAGATAGCTTGATATAGAGTGACCTCTGTTTCTTTGCACCTGAAGTATTACATTTATCTTTAGCTAATCTGGTATAAATGATATCTGTAAATTTTAATGCAACACAAAATTGATGGTGGCTATTTACAAAAGGAATTTACAATGAGTAATATATAATTTATGGATTAGTTGCAGAAACACACTTCACATTGGCCAAAATAATGATTTAATAAGTCTTAAACCATTCAAGCTACAAAAATCTAATTGAAAACAGGATGTTCATTAGTTTTATCAGAATTATTGAACTTATTGTTTCATCTTTTACTTCTTGCCATTTAGAGATGATATCATCTTCTGCTCGGCATTAGCAGCGGTTTATATTATTGGTTCGAGGGCTGGATGGATCTTTGTTTGAATGCTGATGGTAACTCGATAGAAGGTTTGGTAGCTTTGATCAAATGAGACGACTCAGCATGCAGTCATCTGGCGTGAGTGAAACCTTCATGACTTTGAAGTGACGTTACAAACAACTAGCTGAGCAGTTGTTCTATCAAATGAGATTTTGAGTGACTTGTTTCAGCCTCTATTTCACTACTTCTCCGCTGAGTCTGTCACTGTGCCATAAACGCTGTCAGCACATTTACGGGCCTGTTAAAGAAAGCAACACACCATGCCTTACTGCTGCAGACTACTCTGATGGGGATTTGGGGCTCTAAAGTTCCCTGTTCAGCCGTATAGGGTTTCACAATGGAGCCAGACCACCTAAACCTCAATCTATCTTATCACTTTCATGCAGTAGGCGGTTTCTGCAGCCACTTGCCCTCCTAATACATTAGTGTCTCTCACCAAGGGTGTCATGGCTGAATATAGATATATATTTTTTCATCCGTATAGGGGGAGTGCTGTATTTGTTGAATAAATGAGCTAATAGTGGGGTTGAAGAGATGCTGACAGATAAGCAACGAGAAGAAAAACAAATGGAGTGGAAAACTATTGGACGTAGACACCCTGCCCAGTCCGTAGAGACAGAGTGACAATGAATCTGCTTGTTATGTTTTATGTGAAAGACATTGTTTCATCCTGCACCAGATTTCTAAGACCCCAAGGAAAGCCCGGGCTCAGTAATTGCTTTTGCAGACTGCACCGCATGAGTCAATATATTTTAAAGGAATTGTCCAAAAGTCTTCCTTTTTAAGAGACAAGTGAATGATGGCTATTGATGCCTGTCATGTCATTTATGAGATAAGAATAACAAGATGGTATTTTAAATGAATTCCAGAGTCAGGGGAAGGAGAGCGTAGGAGAAAAAAATCACTAACTCAGTCTTGTGTTTGTTTTTGTACCTTTAGGTGATTCCATAATGTGCAAAGTGCTTTCCTACAATTAGCTAGTATTACTGCAGCCTAGTTTTTCATGACTTACTCTGGGAAATATTCACAAGTTCCAGCATCATTCTGCAAATATGACACCATTTGTCAGATGATGAATTCATTTTGATCATCCTTTGTCTTTTTACTTTTGCCTCTCCCTGACTTTATCTACCCGGGGTCGCAACAGGGCAAAAAGGCAAGTATTTCTCAGTCAGTTACTCTCTCATACCTCCTCACTGCTCCTCTGTTCACACCCTCTACCTTACTGTATCACCTCATATCTGTCCAGTACTTTTTGTGAGAACCTGTTATGGAATGTGCTCTAGTTTCCATATTAACTAAAAACACTTTTTACATCATGTATCTCCATGAATGGTGATGGCACACAGATTATTAACCAAGAAACCTTATACCAAACAGCCATAATATTAAGGCTACTTCAATATTGGTCCTTTGGAGAAAAACATTACTGATGTCCAATATGTTCCAAAAACAAATGAAAAGGGTAGAAAGTGTGCATTTCCTGGTGAATATTTATTAATCTTCAATATTGATCTGATCCATTCATTCCAAAAAATTAATTATTATTTTTTTAACTATGCAGACTTGCAGATAAGTGACTAAACGTTATTCAAACCAAAGCAGGTACGTTTCTATAGAGCATCACAGTCCAGAGAGACTGTTTAATGGAGTTTCTGCTGTTATTCCTGCAAACAGATGCATTTAGATTCCCAGTCTCATTGAAAATGTTGTTTTAGACAACACTCACTGTCAGTAAACACTAGCTTATCTCTGATCATTAGAGATTAAACACAGGTGGTAACACGACCAACCAGATTCAGAAATATTAGTTGGTGATATTATAATGTCTATAATTTATAAATTAAATCAAAAACAATGATTGTGAAGGTGGCTTTACACAGATTTTCAGACCCACTTTAACTACTTGACAAGTTTAAAAAACATACAAACTACATAATGATGAGACAGTGAGTTTTCGTTGTTTCACATTTAAACTTAACTTCCTAGTCATGTTGAAATGAAGGATTTAGCTAAATAAAAGTCCAAATCAAAGTTTTTAAACGTGGTTCTCACAGAATTTTTATTGTTCCTGTTCCTGATAAAAGTAGTTTTTTTCCTCTTGACTAGTAGAGTTTGTACCATACCATGGGTTTCAATAAATGACAACAAAAGTAGCAATAATAATGTTATGGACAATTGGTAAACTTTTGTAGCCTGGCAAGCCATCCTATATATGTCAGTATACTGTATAGTCTGGCCACAACCCATAGGGAATCTATCGTTGTCTTTCAAACTGTCTCCGCGTTCTATTGAACAACGAACAACATGACGTAATCACAGCTATGGATGTCAGTCAACGTGTCAGCCCACCAGACACTGTTGAAGAAGACGCAAAAACATCCTTTTTCTAAATTAAGGACTTCAGTACCTCTATATGCTTTTGACTCCAAGAAAAGCACAAGTCTAAATAGTCCAAAGTTGATGCAAAACTCTTTCAAACGAGCTGCAGCCTTCTTAGTTGTTCCACTCCGTCGCATCATCCTGCCCACCAAACCGATAGAGCGCTGTGATTGGCTCACCAAACCGATAGAGCACTGTGATTGGCCCACCAAGCCGATAGAGAGATATGATTGGCCCACCAAACCAATAGAGCGCTCTGATTGGCTCACCAAGCCAATAGAGAGATATGATTGGCCCACCAAACCAATAGAGCGCTCTGATTGGCTCACCAAGCCAATAGAGAGATATGATTGGCCCACCAAACCGATAGAGAGATACGATTGGCCCACCAAACCAATAGAGCGATACGATTGGCCCACCAAACCAATAGAGCGCTCTGATTGGCCCACCAAACCGATAGATATGATTGTCCCACCAAACCAATAGAGCGCTCTGATTGGCCCACCAAATCGATAGATATGATTGGCCCACCAAACCAATAGATATGATTGGCCAACCAAACCGATAGAGCACTCTGATTGGCCCACCAAACCGATAGAGCATTGTGAGTGGCTCATCAAGCCGATAGAACGTTCTGATTGGCCAACCAAACCTATAGAGAGATATGATTGGCCCACCAAACCTCTAGAGCGCTGTGATTGGCCCACCAAAACGATAGAGCGCTCTGATTGGCCCACCAAACCGATAGAGCGCTCTGATTAGCCCATCAAACCTCTAGAGCACTGTGATTGGACCACCAAACCTCTAGAGCGCTGTGATTGGCCCACCACACCTCTAGAGTGCTGTGATTGGCCCACCACACCTCTAGAGCGCTGTGATTGGCCCACCACACCTCTAGAGCGCTGTGATTGGCCCACCAAAACGATAGGGCGCTCTGATTGGCCCACCAAACCGATAGAGCGCTCTGATTAGCCCATCAAACCTCTAGAGCACTGTGATTGGCCCACCACACCTCTAGAGCGCTGTGATTGGCCCACCACACCTCTAGAGCTCTGTGATTGGCACGCTACCAGACTGGTCAGGGCTGCGGAGGTTCCAATGGAGCGTGGCTAGACCGACATGCAGAGCAGAACCATTTTTATCTCCTGCTACTGTCCATCTACATTTCTAGGCTAATACATTTTGCTTCATAAACTGACTTTTTAAGCAGCTAAACATAGCATGTTGTGTTTCCAAAAGCTGTGGAAACTCTGCAGCCAGAGATGTTTGATGAGTTTGGTTTTACCTACATTGCTCCGAGGTGAGTGCTCCTCCCATACTACTGTACAAGTCACTTAAAGGAAATAGGCAAAACAATTAGGACACAGAGACTCAGACTCTATAATACTGTTTCTTCAGGGAGTACTGCAAAGACCTGAAGCTGTCTGTGAACAACACAGAGTTTCTCCTCGACTTTCACCAGTTTATTGATGGAAACACCCCAGATGCATGTGAGTCATGCATCTTTTTTGCTGCTACCTTTCTTGACACATTCATACAGGTTGTGTTTGTTTCATGCATTGTTTACATTCACAAGGAATTTACCAACATTGAAACAGTTTTATGGTTTCAACCAGTTTCTTTTCCATTCTGCACTGCAAAGTCACGCTCAAATGAATGCATGTTACCAATCAGCCATTCTGATATCATGATCTCAGCATTAGTACAGCGTAAGCAGGGTGACCTC
>SSNS01000406.1:468824-484857 GCA_006937985.1 Aphyosemion australe | reverse complement strand
AGATTGATCGATTAGGTTTCCTAGAAGCCCAATGTTGTCATTCTATACAGTGACTCATGGTGTTTGATTTGCGTTCCTCTAATGGATCTCACTCCTAGTATGGCTTACCATCATCATCCAGCAGATGGATTAACATATTCTGGATCCATTTGAGCTCTCAAGGTCAAGTCATACACTTTAGCATTAATGTCTTACTTGCTGCATTTATGTTGAGTCTTTTTTAAATCATAGACGTGATTTAAAACAACAGTGAAGAGTTACTGTGTTGAAATCATGTGGTTATTTTAAAGGAAATTGCATTTATTTTTGAAAAGTCCTCCTCTTGACAAGAAGGCTGTAACTTAATACCTCCTCATTATCTCTAGTCCCTCACAAAATACCATGTCTCTGAATAGCCAGGGCCACTCAGGTCACTCTGTTGGATGATTTGCTGCAGCTCTTTCGCGTAAGGCAGCCCTTCTCCAGACCTTATCTTTAGCCTTACAATTTAGTCGATGAACAGATGTGATTACTTAATTAAATGCATTGGGCAGTGACACTTGACCAGTTCTTTTTGCAAGCCAATGCATGTTCACTTTCTCTGCCCAGATGTATTAAAACAGCTATTATTTTCATTACCATAACTTTCCTTCCATATGCTTTATGTGCTGCTGTAATATTTGCAATATGTGAAATTTATCTCATCTCTAATCCACAGGCAATGAGTCCCTTGTGAGTCGACTGATCCTGGATGCAGGTCTGACAGCTGAACTGGTTAAACTTTGGAAGGAGCAGACGTTGTGAGTGCCAAACATTCAACTTTTTTCTGTCTTCTAAGCAATGCAACAATGTATTTGAACTGTATATAAATATATATATATTATAGTTGTGCGTTTTCCTCTGAAGTGTGATGGCTGATGCTTATTTCATGCACCATTTATTGACTAGCGACGTCTTAACTTTTTCTCCTTTAATACAGATGATTTGATCCAATCTTACCAGTGAAACACGATAAAGGCGAAGCCCAAAATGCATATTATTACCACGATATTAAACTAAGCAGAGACATGTTGTTTTCAGAGGAAAACACAGTAATTACACCAGTGTGTTCCCTTTTATAGTGTGCCCACATGTCTGAAATAATCTACACACACGTTTGGAAATTTTTGAGAGCGTCTGTTTATCATTAGGGTATACAGCGGAGAGACAAGTGACTGGGCTTTGAACTGTTTGTGTTACAATATCACTGCACCTAATTGTCATAGGTTTCAAGCTGCTCTTCTGATTAATGTTGCCATTGACTTTGACATTTGATTGGTTGTTTTGCATGTTCTTAGGGATGGGATGGTGGCAAGGTTTGTTGCCACAGATGGTGGAATAACACGAGTTTATCCAAGAAGGTACGCTTCCATTGTTTTTCTCTTTTCCTTTCATTTTAAATGTTCTTTAGTGTTAGCACTGCTGTTATTAAACTGTTTGGTATTCTTTCCAACATATCTGCTGGTGTAAATATATGAAAGCGGTTTTGAAGCACTTTAATATCCCTAAATACTCCTTCTAGAGTCTGTGTTTATTTTTGAAACATAAAGACTTAGGTGGGCTTCACATAGGAAGCTATGGACTCTGCCATTCATTTGTATTTAGTGAATGGCGGCAGCACTGTGGTTTGCTGCACCATACTGAGCAATGCACAGAGCACATCTTTGGGCATGCTATGCTGCAAATAACATGAGTCCAACTCAGTGACATTCTTCAGCATCTCCAGTCAGAGGATATAACACACACATAAAAACACATTTGTGTGTGTGCATACATGTCTGCATGCAACATTGAAGCAGCTCTTACTGCTCTCTATTTGGTGTCAGATGAGCGTGGAGGCAGTTGTTGAACAGGTGCTGCTACTGAATAGACTTAAATTCTCAAAAGATCTAAAAACTAAATGTCAACATACTGCTGTTCTGTCTTTTATTCTCACCTTTCTGGTGGATAAGTATAATCTGTTTTTTTTAGCAATCTGACAAGCAAAAGGAACATTCATGCTGTTAATTTCTAGGCACTGAGCACATTTTGGACCGTTGCATTCAGCTCTAATGATCTGAGCAAAATTTCCAGGACTACCTCATTGAATGATGCGTTCCATTTGCTAGAACTTTTAGAATCTGCGTCTTAACTCCAAGAGCTGACAAAACCAGAACGTGATGTTTGTCAAATTTCTAAACCGAGCGGCTCAACCTTAATTTTCTCTGTGCATCAATAACATGAATTGTGTTTTGGGAATTCAAACTTTTTTCAAACAAAAATACGTAATTTAAAAAAATAAGTTCAAACTGATCAAATTAAATGAAGAATTCTGAATTATTCCTTTTTTCTGAGTTTGGCAAACACTTTGTACGGAATACCATTGTATTAAAAATATGTATCTGAAAGACAAAGACACCACATTTAAGCACTTTGGGTTATTGTGGTAAAGATGGCATCTAGTAGCCTAGTTGCATTTGCACAATAAAGAATTGCATAACCACACTGTTACATATTTCATGTGAAGTTTTATACATAGAAATGTCAATTTGTATCGTGTCCCGTACACCTTTTTAGTGCTGGAGAGGAATGGGCCGAGAATCCAGAGACATATGAGTCCAGCTTCTACAAGAGGACCTTGGATAATGAAATATACATATTCACAGCTCCAGCTTTCAACAGTAAGTGTGCATGTGAGGATCTGCAGTAGGGGTCTGTATACTGAGCTTGTCCTGTTCACTGCTTTTGGACGTCATCCCAGCTCTACTGGCAACAATCGGACTCTTAGGCCTCTGATATCACTCTCTTTATCCTTGTCTTTTTCCTGCTGTTTCTCAGCCCTGCTATTCTTCCCTCCCTCCCCTTTTTCCCTTGTATACATCCTGTCATCTCCACTGATCTCTCTAACAGACATCAGGACTGGCAAATGTCAGCGTTACAGCAACAGCACACTTGACTGGATTAACACATGTTCTGGCTTCATAGACTCAGCACATAAATTACAGTAGCAACAAAAGAATTCCTATTTGATCATCTTTACACTGTGCTTAGTAAAAAAGAATTACTGCCACATAGATTTACTTGCTTTTGGTTAAAATATATACTTTGTCCCAAATAAAAATTGCAGCAGATGCCAGAGAGCCTGTGTCTGAGTCAGGTATCCTTGTAAGCAAAGCAGTAGACCTCACTGTGGATGAAGTCACACTCAAACCTGCAGGTCGGTCTAATTTATCCCAGACTGATTTGTTTTTTTGTGCAGAAGAAATTTACAGACAACTGTTTTTTTTCCTAATTCATAGTTGTAGGGCTGAAGCTTAACGTTTCATTTTGGATGAACAGTTTCATTAATGCAACACTGAAACTAAATGTAAGTATCGTAAGTGATAATTCTGATAAACTTTTACTGGAGATGTAGAACAAACAAAACAAATAAGAGAAATTTCTTTTTTTACCTTCTAGTGCAAAGATGAGATTTGTGGCTGTCTGAGGAATGACAAGGTAGAGTGATGTAGTAAATGCATGATATTGGAAAGCTAAGTCATATTTTGTATACTTTGTTGGTGTCTGTACCTGCTTTAACAATACGTTTGTGTTTTTCTTGTCTTTTTTATAAAAGTTTATATCACGGTTCCTTGATATTTATGTCTTAAAAGCAGAGATTGAAAACAATATTCATTTATTTCAGCAAGTTGACTGTGTGATATTGGATGACGGAGGATTTCTTCTCATGTCAAATCGAGAGGAATATATTTCCCTGGTGAGTCGGGCGTCAGAAAATGATTCCATTGTATCATTTTTTTAAATTTTACTTTAGTTTAGCTAAGTTCTGATCTGTAAATGCAATTGATATGTTAACAAATTTACATTCATTTATCTTTACAAACGCAAGTTTTTTTTGTCACTCACTAAAACAGGGATGTCCAAACTTTTTCACTTTGTGAGCTACTCTCCTGAGCAGCTCGAAGTGAGCATCAGGGGAGGGGGGAGTGTTGCCGTGGTGGTGTGTAGAACGAGGGGTGGGGGTTCAGCCAACAAATGATCAGATAGGGTTGGATCGATCTAGGGGGGAGCAGGGGTGTCCTGTGATCGACGTATTGGTCACCTCTGCACCCGTGTTAACATCCATACATCCAGGTTGGGTTTCAGAGGTCAAATCCATGAGTGAAACCTAGATCTCACCACCCCCAGCAGCACTCTCCAACCACTCCTTAGAGATTCAAAGATGTTCCCAGGTCAGAATGTAAATGCAAATATAGCCGTGATCACTGGTAATAGTGTGTTAACAAAAGCAGGAGCACAATGGGGCTAAAGGCCTGTGCGTCTAGTAGTTCTAGGGATTTTTCACCAGAAGATAAAAAAAACTCAGTAATTCTAGTGTTATAGTGGTTAAATAAATGTCTTTCAAGTCAGCTACAGTCCAGGAGTGGCCTGTTTGCTCAGAGCTGTAACTCCTGCAGGACAACGTTGCAACATTGTCTTTGGTAGAGTAAAACTCTTTTCACTGGAGGAGGTTCAAAGGGAACTCAGATGGTTTTTAGTCAGTTATTGAGGCTGCACTCAAGTGCATTCCCCGAGTATGTAAGAAGTCTGCTCTGCTACGTTAACTCTGCCCCGTCTTGGCTTCCCTCAGCTTCTGCCTGTCAGTGGTAGACCATACGGTACAGTGGGTTTTCCAAGCATTTCCTTCCAGTCGAGACAGGACATGGGCTGACTTTGATCTGTTCCACAATCACAAAATCTGTCAAAATGTTTTTCTTCCTCAATCATTTGAATAAGCACCTTTTTATATATATTTTTTTCATATTGTGAAACATTTTTCACCCGTAGGGTAAAGTCAGAAAAATTTTTTTCTGTCCTGCTGTCAAAAAATGTTGACATACTGTATCAGAAGAATACAACCCATTTTCAGTTTCCAGATTTTGTTATATTCAATGACTGAAACAATACAGTATAGTAGCAAAACTGTTTTATACATACTAGGGAAAATAGGACACAGCTGCAGCTGTTTTGTATGTGTTTGCATGTATTTATGTGTGCATGTGTCGTAACTCTTTCAGATAGGTCAGTTCTTCGGTGAGGTGGATCCGGTGCTGATGATCAGCCTAGTCAACACATCTCTGTACTCCTTCAACAAGACGTATGACTATCAGTCTGTCTGTGACCCAGAGAAAGACAGTAAAGCAGCAGCTGGACCTCGATCCATCTATGTGGTTAGATAACTCTTTCACAAAGCTTTTATATCTTAATATTACATTAATTCAACAATGTTGAAGTGTTACAAGGTTTTGTTCTGGTCTCTTTCCAGCCCACTATTGCAGACATGCTGAGTATTGGCTGGTGGGCCTCCAGCGCTGCCTGGTGAGCTGGTGGTTCCCTGTTTGCTTCTGTCCTTCCTTGTGTTAGCATTTGGGAGTATGAGTACACACGTACCTTAGGGTAGAACTAGTTTTAGGATAGACTTGTGTGTTTTTTAAACATGATTCCGACTCTGTCAGAGGACAACATAGCACTGCATCTATGTCTGGTTGTCCACTTGCAAAGAAACCCACTTTTAAAAGAGATCAGATAATATGTTCCATTACATCACCAGTGATGAAGATTTGCTGACCTAAACGTCGGACTTCCCTCTCTCTCTTGCTGTGTGTCCTAGGTCAATACTTCAGCAGCTCTTTTTCAGTCTCTTGTTTCCCAACCTCTTGAAAGCAGGTGAGAAAAATAAAACTACGAATTTAATAAACCTGTTTTATTTACTCCACACTTTCAGCCGTAACAAAATATTGTACCTAAGAGGTGAATAAAAAAAGCAATTCTTGAATTGATTGATTAACATCTTCATTGCCAAGGAGGTGCACAACTGTTTCAAACTCTCAAAGCAAAAAAAGACAAACAAAAACAGAAACAACAGTAATTTCAATAAATAAAGTTTGAAAGGTTTACGGACAATAAATTTAACAGTATTAAAGTCTAGAACAGTGGAATATCAGGCTTGATGAGGTAGTGCACTCTTGTCGGGGCCCAACACCAGAAGAATTGTGTTGGACCTCGTTGATGAGTCCGGTAGCAGAGAGGAGAAAATAATGTCTGTGTTTTGAGGTCTGGTCCTGGTGGACCTCAATCTCCTGCTAGAAGGAAGCAGCTCAAAACAAATTGTGTCTGTGATAAGAGAAATACATCTTAGCTGCCCACTTCATAGTCGTGGAGGTCTAGAGGTCCTCAAGTTTAGACAAATTACAACCAATCACTTTCACAAAAGGTCTTGAAAGTCCCACTGATTGAGTTGGTGGAGGTTGCTGGGGAGAGGACGTTTTGCCCACGTGGTCAAAACTGGATAAGAAGTGGAAGACGATGACCATAATGATGACAACAAACACTGAACCAAAACAAATTAAACACGTTAATGCCACTTACACACTAGCATCAGCCCCGCGTCGCTCGCCGCAGCCTGGCCACATTTGTTTCGCACTACCTTAGGAATGCAGATGTGATTGAGCACATGGGTGGTCTCCAAAATTGGCGCAAAAAATTGGCGCGAAGATATCAGTGAGGTCATGAGCGCATCTCCGAGCACGTGGGCGGAGCAGAGAAGTCCGCAGTGTCTTTCTTTCTTACAAAGGCGGCCTGAGCAGTGTTGCTTTTGGAGACTCTGATATTGCATCCTGCTTTGCTGTGTGTCCTGGCCACGCTGTGTGTGTGTGTGTGTGTGTCCTCCAGAGAGACAGAGAAAAAAAACAGCTTCAGTCAGAGGCTTGATAACTCTTCAGTGATGATAATGTGGGAAGCCCCCGCTGGCTGATTCTATCCACCAATCAGAGGCTCCTAATGGTAGGGGTGAATTTGAGCCGACCAATAAGTCGGCAGTGGGTGTGTTGGACCGGTTGCGCACCAAAAATTACCGGTCTACCCGAATGTGAACGCTCCTTACCTTATCTAGGCCGTGTAGAGCCGATGCTAGTGTGTAAGCGCCTTAAGACATTTAAGTCCATTACTACATAAAAACAAATGGAATATTTTCCAGACAAAAAAAAATGCCATGAGAACTAAAATAGGCCAGACCTTTACTACGTTCATCTCCACAAGGAAACTAAGAATATAAAATAGGGATCAACTTATTCTAAGAGGTATCACACCACATCCTCACCGATTCTTCTCTGTATTTTATGTCTGGATTGTTCTCTTTCATTTCCAGTGGAGTCAGCAGATGAAGACATACCAGACGCCATGTTTAAAGAAAGCTGCATCACCGAGCAGACGCAGTACTTTTTTGACAATGATGAGAGATCGTACTCTGGTACGCTGGACTGTGGAAACTGTTCCAGGTAAGTGTGTTCATATTTTAGTTATACCTTCTATTTATCATTTGAATAAAATGATATTCAGAATTTTCCACTTTTTATCTCTGAAACACATATTACTGAGTCTAGCAGTCCCTGAAGAATTTCACAGAAATCTGTGGGTTGCCTGGCTTCTCTCTGTTTGGAATCCTGAATTCATGCAGCATTTTTCAGACCTTGATCTGTCTTTGAAAAGAAATACATAGAGAAGGGCAAAAGCTTTTTAAATCAGTTTTTCGTCATTCACTCTTTGGTTTTTCTTGCTAATTCTGAGAAAATCTCAACTTTACTTTGCTCCTTTTGTTTTTTACTTCACGCTGTGTGAGAGAATTTAATACGACTTTACTGTTCTGCGTCTCACTTGCCTGTTTACTCCCCCAAGTTAACAACTATAGACACAAAAATGTTAACGACTACCATAAAACACCAATCTCAAGCGTAGAGAAGTGCATGAATGTGCCAAATTTCATGTGCATCAGGCATCAACATTTTAAACAGTAAATACAAGCATCTATTGTGGAGGATTTAAAAGCACAGTTTTATATGCATATTTGTATGCCTCTGCGTTTATGTGGTTCCATGTTCTGTTTTTTTTTTCTAGGTTGTACCGTGCAGAAAAGATTCCTAACACTAACCTGGTGTTTCTAATAACTGATGCAAAGGCAACGTGTTTATCATGTGACCCAAAGCCACTTCGGCAGGCTGAGCAGCCCTGTATCCTTGCACTAAGACAATAAAATCAAACAGTAACATCTCTTATGTGATTGTTTTTATCCTACATCTATCATTTGGGGTTTACACTGTCTATACAAGGACACACACCTTAGTGAGTCCTCTGTGGCTGTTCGTGTCTGAACAGTAAACCAGATGCTCCTATTACTCTTGAACTGGAGTTTGGTGTATGAATTCATTTGAGCTACAGGCTCCCATCAGACTAAATTATAATACCGTTTAAGTGTGTTTGAATAGCATCAGCACACATGTTCCACTGTTGTAGATGAAGTCACAAACCACAGTGAAGATGATGATGATGATGCCAGTCTGCATACACAATTACAGACATGTCACCCTTTTAAAAAATGAACTTTACTCATATTTTAATACATTTGCAGTAGTCTCTAGTAGGAATGAATGCCTTGTAAGTTGTACACTGGGAAGAAAAAAAGCTCTGGTGCAACTGTTTTAGGAACTAGAAGATTTCCAGATTAAGGGAGAGCTTCAGACGACAGGGTTTGGAGTCTTGTTTCCTGATATTTGGACATCTCACTTCTGATTGGCTAACAGCAACACAACTCTACCACTGACTCTGCAAAGTTGATGTTTTATCTCCACAAATAACACAAGCCTGTAGGAGTTCTGCTGTGTGGTGGAGTTGCTAATGCTAACAGTTAGCTTCTGCTAGCCAAGACGTTCTCTGCTGTTTCCTGGACGCTAAACCGTTGTGAGTCAAAATGGGTGAGTTCATGAATGTTAAGTGACAGTGTGACGTAGATCTGTCAGGATTTTCTAATCCTAGAGTTCCACCATCTATTTTCTATCAAAAGCTAATGCAGGAAATAGGGGTAGGACACAATTTTTACATTCAACCTTCATGAAAAACTCAGAGTGACCAATCATTTTCAAAAATAATAAGTAAAAAATAGTTTCTCAGTGAAGGACCTCTTTAAAGGGGACCTAGAATGCAGTTACCCTAACCCCTCTAAAATAGAGCTTTGAGCCTCTAAAAAGCATCAGAAATGTTCTTTTGGCATTCATCTGTCCCAGGAGCCCTGATACAGGTCATTCTAAACCCCCTAAACCAGCCTTGCTCTGAAAAGAGCTGTTTGCCCCTCCCACTCGGCCAGGACATGAATATGATAATGAGCTGCTTGCTGATTGGTTGGTTTCCCCAGAAAGCCTCAGGCACTGGAGACATGCAGGTTTGAGGAGGCGTGGCTCCCCCTTATGACGTGTTAAGGAAGGCTTTCTCAGATCAGAAGTTTTTCTCTCGCCTTTTTCAACTTTCTAATTTAAAGTAGGTCACACATGGCTTTGACTTTTTGGCCACCCAAGCTGTCTTTATTCAACAACAAGGAAACTTTAGTTTACATTCTAGGTCCTCTTTAAATGATTTTTAAAGTGCTTGTTTAACTAGCAACAAAGTGTCATAATGAAACACAATCACTCACCCCCTCAACATTATTACACAATCTCTGCGACACTGATGAGATGAAACCACATATGGAGATTTATTTATTGTTCAAATTTGTCAAATGTACACCTTTAATAGCAGATGGTATTGTCCTGAGTTTGCGTTCAGCTGAAGGTCCGAATCCATGTGAACTGGCTCAGAACCCCAGATATCGCAAAGGACCAGATGTGTGTTTTGACAACAATGAAAACGTAAGTCAAAAACATTCATGTCTTTATTCAAAGAATATTGTTATAAAACAGATATATTTTGTCTCATCTTTGTTTTCTGCAGTTTTAAAACCTTTGTAATTGGTTTTTTTTTGTCTCATTTGTGTATTTTTGCTTCATTCGTTTGTTTTAATTCTAAATATATTTGCATTTTTGCTCATTTCCTCATAATTCAAAGGTCACCCATCTGTTTCTTTCTGTTTAGTTTGCATCATCACATCTCTTATCAACCTTTGTTTTTCTTTTGTCTAGGATGAGCCACTGTGTCCAATCAGCAGAGGTTCTGCATGCAGCCTCTCACCTTTTCTGTTGTTTCTGTTTCTGACGTCAGGGTCAGTGTCTCTACACAGATTACAAAGCTTCAGCGCTGATACTTTAGAATGCAAAGTCACATCAGTCTTTATAACAAGCTTAACGTCATGTTGCTTCTTAAAACTAATGTTCCTCTTAAAGTTGTGAAATCTGAAACTTGATGTCTCCGTACATAACTTATGTATCTATGTCATTTACAACTATTCAAGACTAGATGAATTTTTAATCATGCTACCTACTTTTTGTTGATTATCTAAAACCCTAAAATGAAAACAGAAACTTTAGTAACATAATACAGCTGCATGACCCTTTCACCTTCAGCAGGCTGCATATTTTCATTTTCATTACTGGAATCATTCTTTCCTCGTCTTCATTCCAGTTTATTAGATGAACACGTGGCAGTTCAAATTACAGTGCAAATATAATTTATTTGGTTGAACATGTTCAGCTAAGAACATCCATGCCTGTAATTATGTCTGTTTATATTATTATCTTAAAACCAGAAATAGCTGTTTTTTCTCATAACTGGTAAACACACCCTAATCTTTTTTTTCTTCTTTTAAATCTCTATTTTGTTATCTCGGATCAGATAAATTAGCTCATTACTCATGGCTAAAACAATGTTGTTCTTATCAAGTGATCTTTTTCATGTGATCACACCCAATAAATGTCATTGCTGACTCTTGGGAAGGATCTCTGAACGCTTTCTTTTCTTGCAGACACTAATGTCTGATGGAAAACAGTGATGAAGCTGGGACATAATAACATAAATTAAGTTGTTATCACAACAAAGTATGCCTTGTTAGTCCAAGATATCAAAATATTGAATTTATTATCATGAGATTATAGCTTTATTTCAAACAAGGCTGTGATTCAGCAATCAAATGTCGTTTGGCAAGTGGTAATATTTAGACAATTCTTTTAGACAAAGAAGATACTTGTTTTATTCTGATTACTTGGGTCAGAATCACTTTTAGTTAACTATTTAAAAGAGATCTTGTGCCAGATTTAGGGTGGATGCTTGTGCCATGTGTCATTTCACTAAAATCACTAAAACAAAAGAGCAAGGTGTATAAATCACATGTGTGAGAATTAGATCACCACCCAAATTTCCACAATTCATGAGGCGACTAAATATTTACTGTAACCGGTTTCCCATATCTTGATGAATCCTGTCCTTCATTGTGTTCTAAAGACATAAATCCCACATAAAACTAGCTACCGATTCATGTTAGCGTGTGTTTAGATTACAGAGAAGCCCTGCAGGGAAGCAAATGGGAGGGGGGGCTGGCTGAGGAAGTGGTTGAACAGAGTAAAAGTAGGTGGTGCCCCTTTTTCCTTTCTCCAGCTGTCCTTTTACTTTTGGCTGGGCTCCTCACAGGAAGACCGTTTGTGTCCAGGCCAGTTCATTTTGTCACTGGAGTAAACAGAGGAAGCTTCACATGGCTTTCCTGCCCTTTGAATAAAGACGCTTCTCGTCTCTTTCCCTGAGACTTTTGTCATGCAGGGACATCCTGAATACACCCTTCTAAAAAATATATATAAATAAATCAGACAGGTGCATGCACACATGAGCACAAAAGGGAAAATGAGGCAGGAAACATTTTCGCTGGAGTTCCATTTACAGAGTAAATAGCAGAAAAGGGCATTTTGGTGGTTTCTAATTGACTGACAATTGATTTTTTTAACAGGAAGATGATTCTGATTGTGGAGGAGGGACCTGCTTAATCCCGAGTCTCTGGCCAGCGCTTGGTCTCCATCTGCTGCTGTGGTTCACCAAATCATTACAAGATTCATGACCCCTGCTCACACTTCGACGCTCCGTTACACACCGATCATCATCGCATTTCACAGCAGGCCAGACAGCACGCCACTTACGCCGCACAGGATGTATGCAGAACCTTTCGCAACACCAACGACCACTATCAGCATTTCCATTCTCCAATGCCAAAGGGTGCTTATCCATTTCCTCGCTGTCATTTTTACCAGTAGAGACACGTTTAAAGTGCTCGGCTGCACTCATTTCCATGATCTAAAACCTAATCCTCTCCTATATGGTGCAAGAGTAAGAGCTAACCAAACCCTTTAATTCTGCCTCATTTGTTTCTTTGATTTGATTTCTTGAAGAATAACCCCACTATGCCAACTGAAGATCATTCAAAGACTGTGTGTTCGCTGACAGCATCGATTTGTCAAGTTGTCAGTATCGTTTGTCGCTTATTATATTTGTTGCATATTATGCTGAAATGACTGTTTTGTTTTTTTTCATTTAGTGCAAATGTATATATAACAAATCTTTTGTTTGAGTGTTTTTTCAAAATGTTGATCTGTTTTATGTTCTCGTTTGCTAAATCAACTAGCATTTTGTGACTAGCATGTGCTCGGTACAGAACTGAAAAGTGACGGCGACACAACGACACCAAAGCTCCCAACAGTAGGAAGGACCACAACAACAAGAATGTGCACGATGTGTTTATTTCGAGAGATTCCTTTAATGTGGCTGTAAATTAGTACCCAAGCTATGACATTAGATGCATATCGTCTGTGAGAAATAAAGGAAATGAGATTGCACACACCGTAAGATCTGATAGGATTTTTGTTTTCCAAATATGTTTGTGGTTGTACTGACAGCTTTGGTTCGTCTTCAGTTAGATGCTTCAAATTCCCAGTGCCTACATAGTAGCTCGAACATTCTGGTACACGAATAAAAGCAGTGCATCGGAGTTGTATTCTCACCGTGTATGCCTCTATGTTAATGCCTGTTGTGGTAGAAGTGGGGAGGTCAAGCCCTTGCAGTAATCTTTCATGAAATGGGCCAGATCTGCTGCTGTTATTCTGATTCCTGACATCCACCCGAAAATAGAATAAACCAGTGGCTTTGAATAGAAGAAAGGATCACTATAGAGTTCCCTGGAGAAAACTAACCAGACCTGAGCTTGTGTTCCAGCATCTCTTTATTATTAATCCTGTTTCTGTTCCTTTTCTGGATCACCAGACTCAGGAGCCAAGATGACTTGTGAATGAGATCAGCATATCAAAGACTGTTTATTTGTTTTTCTCTTCCTCGCCGTGTCCTCCCTTTGCTTGTTTCCCTTTTTTTTACTTGTGTTGCTCTAAAAGTGCTGTGAAGTTAACGCTGAAGGCTCAGCGTTGAAATGCTGCAATGTCATGGAATGAGCTTGTTCTGTGTTTGAACACTGTCTACGATCAGCATCAGGGCCTGCTGGAGAGAAGGACGCTCTACCACCAGTGGTAATTTTGCATTGCCTTACTTCATCATGGGACACAAAAATCACATCAAAGTTAGATTTCTCTTTATAATTTTTAGTAGTTTGAAGGATTTCTCTCCATCTCGCCCTTTTGGTGACGTGCCAGTGTTGAGTGATCAGGTTATGCTGTCCATCTAAGTCGCGTGTTGACTTGTGTTTTACCCCAGGGGGTCCCGTGTCTATGTGCAGGCATGTGCGTGTCCCTCTGATCTCTGATTGTGCTTTAATACCGTACATGAAATACTCTTTTGTGGATCTTCACTAGCCTGAATACGTTTTGTATACATTTGTACACTAATACTATTTAATGTATAAAAGAAAAAAATAAACAAGAGGGAAAAATGTTTATAATATTGTGATGATTATTGTGCAAATATATATTCACAATAAAAGTGTTGTATTGTTATGGCTGGAGATTCTCTTGTTTGCTCATGTGTGTTTTTTTTTTACCTCGCTGGAGGACATGAAATAATCGTCTTGCAGAAAAAGGAAAGAAAAAAGTCAAAACCTACACACAAAAAATTCTGATCACTTCCTCATTAACGATACTCCGGCAAATCTGTGAAACAAGCTAGCTTACATTTTTTATGCCTCTTAAAGCCATATGCAACTTTTTCATTTATTTAAATCTTTTTTCTGAGCCACTATGTGCTAAAATGACCCTTTACAGGGTTAATGAAATGTCACTCAGACCCCCACCACCATCTGTGGCATGGTATGCACTTGCAACTTCAGAGTGCCGGTCCAGTTCCTGTTGGACTTAGAAAAAAATGGAGCCTGGTGCTGCAGTCTGCTTCCAGCATGTTTCCTGCAGGTTTTAGATCATGAACACAGCTGATTTGTTTGATTTAGTGATGAACCGCTCCTGTAGACACTAATGAAGGCTGAGGAGACATTTCAGCAGTTAGATTAAGCACAGCGAGGAGAGGAGTTGCACTTTTGCTTTCACTAACAGAACACTAGGGGGTGCTAAAAGACGAATAAAACAATCAGGCTGAGCAACCTACATATGCAGCTAAAGTCATTTTCTTTTTATTCTGTCGTGCAGGATTGTTTTGATGGCTGCTTTTTAATGCTTTTCTACATTTATTTTTTTGTCGTTTGCTGATTCCTCAATGAAGGTTTTACCTGTGCAGATTCGGCTGCCAGATAAAACAACAAAAAATAATAAAAACCGCCACACCTCTGACGATCGTGTCACTAAACTCAATCAGTGATATAAAAAAAGTGTTATAGAGCAAATTATAGTCCTTAGGAAGCAATAACAAACAGCAGTTAGTTTTAACAAAGGTCTTAATCCTGTTTTCAATGTTGTGCTACCTCTTAACAACAGAAATGAAACAGGCAGCTCCACTATTTCCTCCCTTTAGCAACACAGAGGAAGGCCAGATGCTAACTTCACAGTTACAAAGAAAATGTCCTTAAAGTACACTTCACACACCAGAGCTTGCACTTGTCTGATAGTAATCTAAGAATCAGTGCACCCAAAGAAACAATGTTTGTTTTTCTTGGAAATGCATCGGGGTGGGAGGTCATCTTACTTATACGACACAGTAATAATGCAGACGACAGGCTGAAACAGGATACCCTCGTAAACAGGCACAAGGTCTCACCCTTTTATATCACTTGCTTAAGAGGATACAGATGCGGCACGTGAATGTGTTTCCAGGTTGTGATTTTAAAAAAATGTCTCCAAGCACAATGAAAAGCTAAAGCAAATTATAATGATCCGTAAAATGCTAAGGTGGTTGTTTGCTGTTGTTTTTTTAACCTGTCCTGTCCTCGCTGTTGAAGCAGACAGAATGGTTGATCCGGGTGCCATAACATGACAGAGCAGATTTTTGCTTTCCTTGTAAAATTGAACAAATCTTTACAGTTACCTAATAGTAGCTTTGAAAGTAATGCAGTCAAATACTTTTCAAGTATGTGTGGCAACAAAGTTTAACATTATGAAGGCACTAATTCGTCTTAACAAGCATCAATTGTGCACGGTGCATGAAACAAGTCAAACTAAACAGGATAACACCATTTAAACATTATAAAACATAATGTAACTTACTTCTTGACTCATAAACGCACACAGAATAATAATAAAGGTAAGTCTGTGACGTATTTCAGCAGATTGCAGCGTAGGAGCACACAGCAGAGCAACTACACCAACCTGCGCCAGCGACGATGCGTTCAGGGACACTCGGAAATACGGCAGTTTACATAAAGGCTTTCAGACAGAATCGATTCTGAACCTTTATGAATCGATTCTGAATCTTTATAAGTAAGAATCACGATTCGAATGCAAATCGATTTTTTCAGGCACCTCTAGATTCTACTACTTGCAAATTACAGAATCCCTCATCCTCTGGACCAGCATGTGACCAGTATGTTGGTCCAGCATCGATTCATCAGCATCCCATGCTGGACCAGCTAAACCAGCACCAAAACACAACATATGCTGATTAAAGAGGGGGATAGTTCATGGGGCGTTTAATGTGAGTGCAGACAAACTATTAATTGTACAAATGTAGCTCAATATTTCTTGTTATACTTCAGTGACAACATTTCTTAATTACTTCTACTATTTTATTTTATTTCTTGTTTAATCTCAGTTAACCTTCATTTTATGTGCAGATCGGTTTTCAACTCCTCCTCAAGTTGTCTAATACTTTCTGACTCTTACAAATTAAACTAGGAATGTTTCCAGATGGGTTTCAGACACCTGTGGTCACT
>SSNS01000406.1:434931-450580 GCA_006937985.1 Aphyosemion australe | reverse complement strand
TTTCTGAGTTTATTATTTTTTAAAAATCTATTTAAAGACTTGCTTTTATGTTTGCTGCTCTACAGTCGAGTGTTTAAACTGTAATGGGGAAGATTATCGAGGACCCATGGACCAAACAGAGAGTGGAAAAGAATGCCAGCGGTGGGATTTGGAAGAGCCACACAAACACATTTACCACCCCAAGAGGTGAGTCTCTCTCTCTCTCTCTCTCTCTCTCTCTCTCTCTCCCTCTCTCTCTCATCATTCAGCATCAATAAGCTAAAGAAAGGACTTTATGGGTCGCCCATCTGTAGATGACGTGGTGTTGAGTCAGCCAGTGAAATCATTTTCCCAGAGGAATGCTGTGAGAATTCATTAAGCGAGTGTGCTTTTAGCAGCGGTATGCTGGGAAATCCCCTCATTTCTGAATTAGGGAGGCCATTTATTTCAATCTGTACAAGTATTCCTTACACATTCTTAGTCGTGTGTGTATATGAGTGTGTGTGCACGTGTGCATGTCAGGTTTGTGTGTCTGTGTCGAGATCGTTCCAGCGAGCTGGGTGGCAGGTGGTCTGGATTATCAGCGACTCGTTAACACGTCCTTAATCATCCCACTGTTTGTGTAAACCAGGTCCCAGATCGCTCACACTCCTAATGTAATGAAAGGACCCTCATCCTGGATCTACACGTCTGGAGGCTGCTAGCCTGAAGGGATGTGGGATGACTTACGTTTGAACACCTGTAGTGGTGCAACTTATTATCCTGCTCATTCCCCCGAGCTCTTCACAGATTAACAGATGGTGTCTATCCATAATTAGTGAATAATTTGTCAGCTGAGTGCAGTTGTGAATAGATTCTCCACTTATTCTCCTCTGCTTTCAGGAAGAAGATGTCTATTCCAGGTTTTGTTTCATTTTATAACACGATTGTTGTGTTTTCTGTAAGGTACCCCGACAAAGGCCTAGATGATAACTACTGCAGGAATCCAAATGGACGTCACCGACCCTGGTGTTTCACCACTGATCCAAACACGGTGTGGGAGTACTGTGACATCAAAGTCTGCGGTAAGCTGAATTCATATTTGTTTGCGTGTGCAGTTGAAAGCATTAACAGAAGTTATGCAAAAACAAAACTGTGTTTGACAGAAGATGAACGTTTTAGTGCTCAGTGCAGGCCTGGTGTACTTAGCTGAACCTGAGTGCCAGGATTCCTGTTGGATTCATGTTACATCAGGTTTGGCCGATGTGATAAATGAACACGTGTAGCTGAAGCCAGTGATGAGTCAAAGGTGGAGCCACTTTAAAATCAATTTTCCCCCAAAAAGAGCACAGTAAGAGAGCAGGCCTACTTGTTTGGCTCGGCTTCCTCCTCCTGCATCTGTGCCGGTTCTGCTCGCCTGTGAGAGTCATCAGCAGTCCTGGCACCATGTTTACTTGATGGCACCCATCCATGTGGACCCAATGTTTCCTTCTGTCCCCTTTAAAATAGTCTTCCACCCCGTGCGCTCTATTTTTCTCTCACTTTCTCTTTGATTTGAGAGCTTTTTGGTAACAGACCAAGTTTACGACCCAGTTAGTCCTAATCAAAACAAGGAAGGGGGGACAGAGAAGGTTTCCATTGACACGGCCCCGTTTATTATTTACTGGTAAACTGGTCTATTTTTAGACTCATTGGATGGGTTAAAAGGTTTGTTTTAGAAACATGAAGATTTGGAGCCTAATTTTCTTAGCTTTTCTACATGCACAGTGTTCAGGGTAGTGAACTTGTGTGACTTGTTTTTAATGAGTGATCTTCCTTTGGAAGAGATAAACCGTTTTTCCTTGTTTTTCCAGTCAGCCTAGTTACTGAGTTTCTCTACTGAATTCATGTGGCTGGCAGTTCTGTTGAAACCAGAAGACCTCTCTTTAGGCATTCATCACGTCAAATCATTAATGCACCACATGTTTCCTCTGTTATGAATCACTGGATGCTCATTCATTTCTCTCTGCGTAAAAATAAAATGAATATATTGTAGCTCACGTGTTGCTACAGGATGCGTGTCAGCGCACTGCATATTTTTTGATTTGGCTGCAGTCAAAGCAGACTGTCTGTTACATGCTGAAGCATTTGGTGTTGACAGCTTGGGGTTAAAGTCCTGCATTGTGTGGCGAAGGAAATGGAGTCTAAATTAAGTACAAGTGAAACAATTTCAGCTGAAAAACATCTTCCCTGGAGGGAAAATACTGTGCTTGATAAAGGCTCAAGAACTTTTCCAATGCAGCACCAAACAGTTCAGTTTGATTAAATGCACATTCAAGGCCAGATTTTTATACTTAAAAAGAGAAAATTATAATAGTGAGAACTTTATTATGGTTGAAGGTTGGCCTATAAACAACAGTAATCAGGACATATTAAAGCCAACAGCCCTGTCTAAGCAGATCCTCTTCCAAAGCAAATCTTTATTGTCTGAAAACAACTCAATCATAATTTCACAGTGATTTATGCAAATACTAATATTTAAACCATTACATAATATTTAGTTTCACATTACGTGGTTATTTTGGCAGAAACAACGCTGGAAACAATGCCAGTTTCACCCAACCATACAATTCCCTCTCATGTGAAATTGGCAGTAATGTAAAATTGAAATTAAAACAGCAAAATTCAACAGTGAAAAATGAAAGGTTAGTTTATACTGCTCCATCAGTAAGTTTGTGCTCACATGCACACGTACACTGCTCACAAAAATGAAAGGAACACTTTAAAGAAACACATTAGATACATCAGATCTCAATATGAAGTTGGATATCTATACAAATAACGACAGGGCAATGTCTTAGGAACAAAAGGATGCCAAGTCTTTTAATGGAAATAAAAGTTTTCAGCCTACAGAGGGCTCAATTGTTTAGACACCCTAAAATCAGAGTGAAATGAAGATGTGGCAGGCTAGTCCATTATTTCAAAAACTTCATTTCTGCAACTCAAAATGCTTTTCAGTATCTTGTGTGGCCCCCACGAGCTTGTGTGCATGCTTGACAACGTCGGGGCATGCTCCTAATGAGACAACGGATGGTGTCTTGTGGCATTTCCTCCCAGATCTGTGTGAGGGCATCCCTGAGCTCTTGCACAGTCTGAGGAGCAACCTGGCGCCGCCTAATGGACCGAAACATAATGTCCCACAGATGTTCTATTGGGTTTAATTCAGGGGATCGTGAAGGCCATTCAATTGTTTCAGTTCCTTCATCCTCCAGGTACTGCCTGCATACTCTTGCCACATGAGGCCGGGCATTGTCGTGCATTAGGAGAAAACCAGGACCTACTGCATCAGCGTAGGGTCTGACAAAGGGTTCAAGGATTTCATCTGGATACCTTATGGCAGTCAGAGCACCATTTCCTAGGCAGTAGAGGTCTGTGCGTCCCTCCATGGATATGCCTCCCCAGACCATCACTGACCCACCACCAAACCTGTCATGTTGAACGACGTTGCAGGCAGCATAACGTTCTCCTTGTCTTCTCCAGACTCTTTCACGTCTATCACAGGTGCTCAGGGTGAACCTGCTCTCGTCTGTAAAAAGTACAGGGCGCCAGTGGCGGACTTGCCAATTCTGGTGTTCTTGAGCAAATGCCAGTGGAGCTCTACGGTGCTGGGCAGTGAGCACAGGGCCCACTACAGGACGTCGGGCCCTCAGGCCATCTTCATGAAGTCTGTTCCTGATTGTTTGGGTAGAGACATTCACACCAGTGGCCCTCTGGAGGTCATTCTGTAGGGCACGAGCAGAGCTCAGCCTGTTCCGCCTTGCACAAAGGAGCAGGTATCGGTCCTGCTGATGGGTTGTGGACCTTCTACGGCCCTGTCCAGCTCTCCGAGAATAACCGCCAGTCTCCTGAAATCTCCTCTATGTTCTGGAGATTGTGCTGGGAGACACATTAAATCTTCTTGCTGCAGCATGTGTGGATGTGCCATCCTGGAGAAGTTGGACAACCTGTGCAACTTCTGTAGGGTTAAGGAATCGCCTCATGCTGCCAGTAGAGAGAATTACTCAAGCCAAAACTAGCACGAGTGGAAAACCAGCCAAAAAAGATCAAGAGGGAGAAACTTGAAATGACCTCCACATGTTAAACCAGTCCTGTTTTGAGGGTTTTGTAATTGTTGCCACTTTAGTGCATCTGTCGTTAAGTCCATGAACACCAATACAGCTGAAAGTGATTAACAATGCCCTCAGCTGCTTCATCAACCAGAAAATTATCAGAAAGGTTTAATTGATTTCATGCCAGGCCCAATAAAAAAAGTGTTCCTTTAATTTTTGTGAGCAGTGTATTTACGAAGTTTTCTATTTATTCTTCATCAGTGTTGTGTAGCAATTCTCCACCAGGACAGCAGAGGGCGCTTTTCTGGGGTATCCTGCCAAAATTGCAGTCACGTCTGTAGTGTGTTTATGTATTTCAGAGACTTTTTAACACGGACACATTTGTCTTCCACCTCTTCATTCAGTCACCACCTCTAAACCCACGTTTCTCGTAATTTCCTGACACGAATAAAAAGCTGAGTAAAGCAGGAGCGCTGGAGCCCTCAGGTGAGCAAGGTTTCAATAGGTGCAAAATCAAAGGCAAAGGTTGGCTAAGTTAAAGGAAGCGGCGTCCTGACCGTTCACAGGCTTGTGGTCTTCGTCGCTTTCGACGGATATTTAGAAAAGTGGGCTCTACTCCGTCCATCCTTACGAGCCTGTTGGAGAGCCCTTGCGATGACGGATAATGGCGTTGCATGTCTCTGCACCGACGCAGATTGAGAAGTATAAACTAGGCTTAAGCTACTTTAAGATTATTTGCCTTGTTTAGCTTTACCATTAGCTCATTAGTGCGGTCAGACTTGATTTATATTCCTCGAAACACAGGAATATATTAGGAAGGCCTAATATAGCCAATAATGATTGAAGGGTTAGGGCAGGGGTGTCGAACTCCCGTCCTCTAGGGCCACCATCCCACATATTTTAGTGTTTTCCCTGTTTCAACACACCTGATTTCAATCAGCAGGTGATTAACAGGCTTCTGGAGCATTTGGTGAGCTGCTGCACAGGTGATTCAACTGTGTTGGAACAGCATGGTTTATGTGGATTTTATGTGGCACAATAAAATCTGCCGTGTAGCAGCATCTTGGGGCATGGCTAGTGGCACTACCACGCCATGCCACTAGAGACGAGAGTGGAGCGGCATGCTAAAAGAGAGTATACTTTATACATGTTATGAAAGGGAAGTCTTGTGTTTAGATTGAAAACCAAAGTTCAACAAAATGTTATTGGTGGATTTCTTTCTTATTGGTGAAAATATCACAATAGCATTTTCATAGAACCCTATTTGAAAATAACCAAACTACATGGGCGAGGATAGGATGGCTACTGAAATAGCTTGATTCAAGATGGATGTACTGAATGGTGGAAGAGGTAGCAGGTGAAGAAGCTTGTTGAAGAGGTGCTAGCAAGAAGGCTAATGCAGAGGTAACGGACGAAAATGGCAGCATTGATAGGAAATCTGTTGCATTTGACCCAAAGGAGCAGACTTGCAGTACTGTCAGATTCCCGATCAGTTTTTCGAAGCTAACAGAATTGATTCTGGGGATAAACAGATAGCTATCCTTATTAGTGCCATGGGATCAGACTAACCCAGCTGCAAAACATACATTCAGTTGACAAAAATAATGAAAGAATACTACAAGTCACGTGAGATCGCTCAGAGAAATAAATTTGCCTCTCATTTCTGTCAGCCAAATGAATCCATGCGTGCTTTTGTAGCCGAGTTGAGAAGGTCAGCTCATGATTGCAACTTTGGCACAACATTGAAACAGATGTGAAGAAATTGCCTGGTGTGTGGTACTAATGGTGAATAAATTCAAAGACGCTTGCAGTCCAAAGCTGAGCTGAAGTTTGAAAAAGCATTTAAAAACATTGTAGCAGCGGAAGCCATAAAAAGCAATGCACATAAGTGCCAAGGATGTAATGGAAAACAACATAGCCTCACCGAATGCAAGTTTAAATATACCAAATGTTACTCTTATGGAAAAATAGGACATATTGCTAGAATATGCAAGTCCTGAAATAAAACTAAAGCAGACATGCATGCCTCTGAGAAGATGGCATGTGCAGCACGTAACCACGCACATAACAAGAGGTGACGGACAGAATGTGGACAATAGTTCATATCAGGATAAGGAAGCATTCACTTAACACTTTTGAAAACTGATACACCCATACAGAGTAACACTTTTTGAGGTGAAGTCCAACGTAAACAGAAATGATTGAAGCTGGCAGTTGGTGTAGGGAGAGTATTATGAAGGAAAACCAGTTCAGAGAGACATGGGAGTGGTGAGAAAATAGCAGTTGTGGGTGTTGAACAGGCTGAGGTCTGTTAGGGCTGGAATACTACGTGTGTTTACGTGTTTAAAATGGCTGCCACGCATAACTTGAGTTGATTTGAAGCATCGTTTGTGCGCGTCCCCCAAAATTACCGCGACGCGTCTGAATGCTGCAATATAGGAGTAACCAGCAGGTGGAGTTGACAAAACGAGCAAGCCACACTCACCATGGTGACTCCGTCTCTGGTTTAGAGGTCATTCATACCATCTACGATACCGCTGCTGTCTTTTTTCTGTCGTGATCTCAAAATTAACCAGTTAGTGATCTCTTTTATTGACGCCATGTTTGTTTTGGTTGTACCCACAAACCCGGCTCTCTATCCTGTCTGAGTGCTCTTGTTTGCCCCCTAGTGGAACACTCCAGTACTACATGCAGTGCAGTGCCGTGTAGCAGCAAGTATGTAAACGAAGATGCAGCAAGGTTAAAAAGCAAGTATATTCCAGCCCTTATGAAAGTCAGAGGGAAACATTGCCCCTAGTGGTAGTGAAGGGAACTACATTAAAACTGTTGGCCAGAGGCTGGCTGGAAACAATAAAGCTGAAATGTGATAGGATTAAGCAAAAGTGAAAACAGAGACACATGTTGCAGGAAGTAATCATGAGACATGAGGACGTTTTTAAAAAATAATTAGGCAGGTTAAAAGGAATGAAGGAAACAGTCTGCATGGCAGCTGATCAGTGATGGGAACTCCGGTTCTTTTAAGAGAACCGGTTCTTATGGATCGGCTCACTAAAATGAACCGGCTCTATCGGCTCTCAAACGGCACCTTGCATTTTTTGTTTCTGAAATGAATTTCATCACCAGAAATCATGCTAAGCTGTGTGTTAACTGAATTACTAATTTTCAATATACATTATATCAAATTCTTATTGAAATAACTTATTTTATCCAACATGAAGCAGAGAGCTATAAAAACACATTTTAAATGACAAAAACAAACTCTGCAAGTAAAATATTTATTACATTTGAACTATTAGAGCCTGTTGGATATATTTTCCCTTTGCATATTCCACACTCTGCCTTTTAATTGTCATTGTAGTTAAAATGTGTCCAAATCTTGGCGCCTGTCCTATTTTCACTTATTTCCTCACCTTTCTTTAGCGCTGGTTGTTTTTCTTTCCTCCCCTTTTACAGATTTGTCCCCACCAATATTTACAGGCCGGGTCTCGTCGTGATTTGTCCCAGGCATTTTGTACGCACCACCCCTCTCCATGCTTTCACAACGATCAGAGGTGCGCTGCAACCCCACCCCTCCACCCCCACCCCATGGTCTCACGGCAATCAGAGGCACGCTGTGCGTGTGTGTGTGTGTGTGTGTGCGCGCACATTTTTTTAGCGGCTCGGGGGCCTGCAGGTACAGTCTGTGTCACTCACTCCGGATTCTCCATAAGGGAGTCGGCTCTTCCAAGAGGGAGTCGGCTCTATCGGTCACATCAAAGAGCCGGCTCTGAGAGCCGTTTCGTTCGCGATCGACACATCACTACAGCTGATGCCTGTCCTAAATTCTACAGTCTCCACTCAGTCCCGTATGTCATGAAGGCTAAAGTTGCAGAGGATATTGAAAAACCTCTGAAAGATGACATCATAACTCCAATGAAATATGCAGAGTGGGCGGCGCCCATTGTACCTGTTCTTAAGCCTGATGGCTTAGTAAGAATATGTGGTAACTACAAGTTAACTGTAAACTATGCTTTATCATCTGTGTTGAAGACCTTGAACAGGAAAATAAAACAGTTCACAAAACTGGATTCAAGCCATGCATATTAGCATAGTGTAAGTAGCTGTCTATTCTGATGATATACTAGTGACAGGGAGAGACACGGCCGAGCACCTGCATGAGCTACACAGAAGACTCAAAGAGACGGGTCTGCTTCTACACAGGAGGAAATGAGCATTCTTACATTAACAGGTGGAGTACTTGGATCACAGAATCAGCACTGATGACCTGCAGCCTTTACAACGTAAATTACCATTGAGCCATTGAGGAAGCTCTACCACCATCGACAGTGGCCGAGCTAATTCCGTGCAGACACACCCTTAGGTTTCACGGCAACGACTCTGACACCAGCTGACAAGTGTTACTCGCAGCTTGATAAGGAGGGGTTAGCCATATTCGGGATCAAAAGTATTTTTTTATGGACGAATATTAACAATCAACACAGATAGGATCACTTATGTTCATTGCAGCCAAGAGAGGGCAATCTTAGAAGTATGTGGAACAACCTAAAGGTGAAGTCTTTTAGTTTTACATTGACAATGTACAAACTGGAGTCAAAGTGAACAATAGACGCCATTAGAGTATTGAAACCTAGGATTTCTAGTGTGAATACTGCATGCGCTTTTCAGTGCATGTTTGGTTTTTATCACTTTGCACATCTTGTCCTCTTATTGATAAAACTCATTGTCATCATTTTCATTTTGGCTCTAACCAATCTGCATTTGACCCATGTGTGTGGGGTGGGGTTAGGGTTAAGTGTTTGGAGCCTGTCTGCATTGGTTACATGTCCTAAACCCTTCACTGTTTGTTAGGTGAGAGTGACGCAGATGGAAACAAACATGCCCCTACAAACTGTGTGGAAGTCATATTTTTTGAATTTAGTTTTAATTATGTACATGTGCTTTGAAAGCCACTGGTTGAGTACGAATGAACATGGCCATAAAATCAAAATAAACCCCTGATTTTCATGAGACGTGTTGACAAAAATCATGCCAAACGCTCAGTTTTAACTGGTTTGTGGACTCCCACTTGAAAGCTGTGGGTTGTGGACGCAGGCTGTCACCATCTTGTTCCTCGGAAAATTATGTCAGTGGGAAACCACAAGATATGTTAGGGACCTGCCAATCACAAGGTAGTTCCACCCCAAACATTTGTTGTTGGACTTTTCACGAATAATTTATTTTTCTGCCTAAAATTTGCAGAAATGTTGAAAAGTTACAGTCATTCTATGATTAGAATGATCTGAAAGTTTGTGACCATAAAGTTAGATGATCAACTTCTATTCTAATACATTTGTCATTAATTCATTCCAGTCCAACTTTTTCATAGAATCCAAGGAGCCGTACTTACTTTTTCTGATGGTTTGTCCCATTTCTGGTACTCTTTGCTCTTCTATATAAAATCACCGAATGTTGGAGGAAATGAAAACAACAGAGAAATATTCACAAGAAGATCAACATTAGCAGAAACTACTTGACAATTATAAATTACCATTTCAAAAGAAGACTTAAGGTGGCTTGCAAAACAGGTTTAGAATAAAAGGGAACAAGACAGAATAAAACTGTTAAACTGAAGCACTCAGCACCAGATTTATATTTACTGCTTTGAAGGAAAAAACATTATTTTGATGAGATGAGGAGCTTGTTGATGCAGTTAATGTGAAATAGCTTTACTCTCATGTTTTGTTGTTAATCTTACATGTGTTTATTCTAAGTCCTGCAAACTATATTATTGGAAAACAAAAAAATATATATACATATACATATATATATATATATATATATATATATAAACGTGTGTGTGTGTGTACATATATATATATATATATATATCCGAAAAAATGCAATTCAGCTGCATTTATCCAGTTGTACTTACCTAATATGCAACATCTCTTCACAGAAACCCCTCCTAAAAGCGCTGTGGTGGGAACAAGTGATTGCTACAAGGGCAGAGGAGAGAGCTACAGGGGAACGGTGGACATGACACCAAGTGGAATCATGTGCCAGAGATGGGATTCCCAGTATCCCCATAACCACACATTTTCACCTCAAGCCTACTCTTGCAAGTGAGTCAGAAACCCACACGAGAAAAACCATCCGCTCCATCACCCCGTGCACTTTCATCCTAGCGTACAACGGGATGCCTTTCTCTGTGTTTTCCAGGGACCTGAGAGAGAACTACTGTCGAAATCCGGATGGACAAGAATCCCCCTGGTGTTTCACTACAGACCCAAGAGTCCGCACCATGTTCTGCACCCACATCCCTCAGTGCGGCACCCACAACAGACCTAACAGCGGTGAGAGACTCGACAGCTTTATTCGACTCTAAAACAAACTAGGGAATTCTTTATGTAATTTTCATTCAAAACAGAGAAGACTGTGGTATTTTTATATTTTATAGCCTGCAGGGTTTCTATCAGACTCCAGCACACATATCAGTTTGTAACCCTGTTTTCACCATCCCTGTGGAACGCTGCGGGACTGTGGGAAGGGACTGACCACCACATCTCTCATAAATAAAACCAGCAGTTAAGGATGGTCTGGTCTCATTGGACAGTGAAAGATTGAGTTGAAGGATTAGTGTTGGTTCAGACTCTTTCTGGGGTAGCAAAAGATTTGAAAGGAGAGAGATGTAGATCTATGGTTGATTACACAAATTCAGATTTCCTGAGGGATTTCAAGAATATTTTTTGAGACTCCGTGGCCTTGGATTTAAACCCATTCTGAGGTTGGGTTGGGAGCGTGTGGTTTACCCTTAAGGGCTGAATACAATCCCATATAGAAATAAAATACAGGATGACAGACAGTTTTAAAAACGTATTTATGTCCCGTGTTATTTTAGGAGCCATTGTGGATGATTTACATTGTGTTCCCAGCTTTGCATGTTCTTGATATGATGGTTAAAGTGAGTTGGTTCTTATCTGTATCCAGTTTTAAGTTTTGCAACTGATTATTGCATTTAAGGGTGTAAAAAAAAACATCTTTTCATCAGTCACTCTGAGTTTTTCATGCAGACTGAACATGAAAATAGTCTTCTACACCTATTTCCTGCATTAGCTTCTGATAGAAAATAGACGGTGAAACTCTAGGATTTCATGGACTCACCCATCTTGACTCGCCACAGGGAAGGCTGTTGTTGGTTTAGCGTCCAGAAAACAGCAGAGAACATTTCGGCTAGTAGAAGCTAACCGTTAGCATTAGCAACTCTACCACATGTCAGAACTCCTTCAAACTTGTGTTATTTGTGGAGATAAAACATCCAGATTGCACGTCAGTGGTAGAGTCACGTTGCTGTTATCCAATCAGAGGCGAGATGTCCAAATATCAATCAATCAATCAAATTTTATTTGTAGAGCACTTTTCATGATAAAATCAATACAAAGTGCTTTACATAAAAAAAACAAAAAAAAAAAACAATGGGTTAAAAACACAGCTTTCACACATCAAAATTACACAACCAGTTCAACCCTCACCCCCTTCACTGCACACCAGACAGCGCAATCAAGTTTTTCAAGAAAAAAAAAAATTATCAGGAAAATATCAGGAAATAAGACTCCAAAACCTGCTATCTGAAGCTCAGCTGTGATGTGGCTCACATCTTGTTTCTGGAAAAATTGCACCAGTGTTCCTCCCCCCATCCCTCTACCCCTGAGCATGACTAAAGCCTAATTTATGCTTCTCTGTCTGCGTCTGTATGGAGACACGAAACGCCATTATCCGTCATTGTGAGGGCTCTCCAACAGGTTCGTGAGGACGGACGGAGTTGAGCCCACTTTTCTAAACAAAGAGCGCAAGCTCAACAGCACCGCCATTGCCGCCTCAAATAAAGTAAAACTAGAGTTGTGACTGGAGATATGCAGCAAGTGTTTTTTATTTGTGGATGGAAATGACGGGAAATGTGGGTTTAGAGGTGGCGAGCACATGAAGAGGTGGCGCAGAATGAGGGACAAATTAGTTTGTGTTAAAAAGTATCTGAAATACAAAAAACACAATAAACACACTAGTAAATGCACTTGGACCGGATACATGACAGGATACCCCATGAAAGCGATACGCCCTCTGTTGTCCTGGCGGGGAATCGCTTTGCAACATTCCCCAGGTGACGGAGAGGTCTGAGGGCAAAACGTCTCTGTCAATGCGTGTGCATCTCTCCCTCGGGGAGCTGATGGAGAAGCATAAATTAGGCTTTACAAGACATTCATTCCTACTAGAAACCACTGCAAATGTATTGATTAAACGAGTGTTCCACACCTTTAAAGTTTGTCAGCAAGGTTTTTGTTTTGCCTCTGAATCCATGCAGGAATTAGAGAACAGGAAACGCTCAACTGATTTAGTCTGCTTGTGTTGTTTCATTTCTTTTTGTCTAAATCCAGACTGTTATTGGAGCTTTGGGGAGAATTACCAAGGAGAGCAATCGAGGACTAGATCAAACCTGCCCTGCGCTCCCTGGAGAGACCACAGCAACAGGTTGGCCCGTCGGACCGTCGCTCGTTCTCTGACTAATAACTTTTCCAAACTCTTAAGATGTGAAAACCAGACCTGTGGCATTAATAAATCACAGACATGTGCCTCTGTCTGAAATAGAGATGTGGCAAAGTTATTAAAGAGGTTAACCTCCAGGGTCTAGCAAAGATTATAGGATTTTTAACAGCTCTATGGAATCAAAGCAAACCTCAGATAATGAGCAGACGGCATGCAAATTGTGAGTTTCCACAGGAAGGAGTTGTGCTCGTCAATGACTGCTTCAGTAAACAGAAACATATTTCTGTTTTATAATCGAGATCCAGAAACCAGAGACTCAGCGATGCTACAGACAGACACTTACGCCTTATCGTGTCCAGTGGTTTCAGCAGGAGAAAACGGCTCCTGGGAGTACCATGACTAGTTCCTCTAGCATCTCCAAACAACCAGTGAAGGCTTTCCCTGAAGATGACTTAACTGAGCAGGAATGACTCCCAGTGCTAACAGGGATATACACTCCACTCCTCACCTTTGACCCCAAACTCTTTCTTTGTACTAACACTTCAAAGCCGCTCCGCTCCTCTGTTTGGCTCCTGCTCAGGGGTCAAAGGTCAGGGTTAAGGAGCCTCGGTGAAACCTGGCTGTGTGAGAAATCTAACACGTATAAACACAGATTTTAATCTTTGCTTTTTCCCTTGTTGCATTGTCCCTGATAAAGTGGAGTATTTGCTATGAGAAAGATTTTTGTCTTTAGTTTTGATAATTCTCTACACATTTTATTTCTGGGTTAGGGTTAGTGGTTCAGTTTTTACAGATCACCTTTTTATTGCCTGAATGGAGAAAATCTACTCATCTGTGTAGTTTGACTGTCCAAATCCTGCCTGACTAATTCATTGATCCTGTTGTTATGAATCACTAAGATTTCATTAATTAGGGAGTGTTTCTGCCTTGTTGTGCTCAGCGGAGACCGGGGCATGCTGACGGCAGGCCTGGAGGGAAACTACTGCAGGAATCCTGATAAGGACAAACACGGCCCCTGGTGTTTTACCAATAATTCTGCCATTCACTGGGACTACTGCAACGTGAAACCTTGTAAGTACACAGGTGTGTGCACTTAAAGTACTTTTACAGAGCCACTTCATCAAGTGGATAAACACACCGAGTGAAAACAATATGTGACACTGAAATTGAAGGTTCTTCCTTCTTCTAGCTGACAGATTTTGCTACTCTAGATTTGTTTTCTCTCTGCGTGGTGTTCCTTTGTTACACACACACACACACACACACACACACACACACACACTTTCATTCTTTGTCATATACAAGCTTGTCTACACTCAGATTAGTGAGCTCAAAAGTCATGGAGGTGCATATCTCACTCAGTTATAACGTATTGAATGCAACTTTTATTTAGCTTTAAAAAAAGGAGTCCTGTTATCTTTTGTTTTTAGCTTGTAAATAGCTGAGCATGCATGTTGTCATATTTTTCGATCTGATAGCCAAATTGTTCAAATAAATTAAATTTGAGAAAAGTGCAACTGCACACAAAAAACAAAGTAGCAGCTATAAAGTGTCAGTCACCCCCTACCAGAGTGTTACTCCACCCACACTTCCTGTTTGAAAAAATGTGCCTAAAGCCCGGACCACACTGTGCGTTTTTTGGCTGTTGCACAGGACTGCTCATGTCAGATTGTGAGGACTCTAGAGAGGTGGCGCACTGTACGATCCAACATTTCATTGAGCCAAACTGCACAACGTCTTGCTTTAGCGAGACATGCTAATGTCACGAGCGTACCCTCCGAGAAGCATAAGTCACTAAAAGCTAACAGCTAACCAAAACAACAATACTGAAAAGAGGAAAAACATTTTTTTTATTAGACTCCGAACCAAAGTCCAAAAAGGAGTGGTCTGCATGTTCCTTCGTGTAGCTTCCACTGTTGCTAATGTTGCTAATTCTACTTTCATATCGTACTCTCGTCACTAGTTGTTCGCGTCACTCCCTGGGTGTATTTTCATTGGTTGCAGACGTGAGTCGTAGGTTTTCAAACAGTGCTTGAAGACAGTTGGATGCTAACTTTGGTCGTGGCGGTGCTCAATAAGCTGTCGCTGAGCTGGCCACACTGGACGGCCATGGACTTGCAAATGACGTTCACCGTTTTATTGTCACAATTCTGTTCACGGCAAGAAATTATCTAGGACGGCCGAAAAACACACAATGTGGTCGGAGCTTAAAGGAGGCGTCACCTGGCAGACCAATAGAGGGCTGCTGAGGCAGTGACTGGACCCTCCCCTGGTAATGGCTGATTCAAATACAAAATAGTGAGTTTTTACCTGAAAAGGGTGCAATAATGACAGTTTTAATAATATGCAAAAATAATGACTACATATGTCTACAGTACTATTGTTTATCAGCAAAAAGATCTTTAGAAGCAGCAGAAATAATCCCTGCAACCCCATCTCCTCTTATATGAGCCACTAAAACTTTTACCTTGTTCCTAAACCATTATGGTGAGTAAGTCTCTTAACCTTCAGATAAACCTCTCTGAACAAGCAAGTGTCCTGTTGACTGTGGCTATCTCAGTACAACAGATTTCTATGAGGGGCCGTGTAAGCCATAATTTATTCTGTTACTCTCACATGCATATATTCTCCTCACACACGCATACATTCTTCTCATACATACACACATTCCACACTCATACACATATATATTCTTTACACACACACATGTATTCTCTGCACACATACATATATTCTCTGCACACACACATATATTCTCTGCACACATACATATATTCTCTGCACGCACACATATATTCTCTACATACACATACATATATTCTCTGCACACACACATATATTGTCTACATACACATACATATATTCTCTGCACACACACATATATTCTCTACACACACATATATTCTCTACACAAACACATATATTCTCTACACACACATACATATATTCTCTGCACACACACCTATAGTCTTTACACACACACACACACTTATATTGTCCACTTACACACACATACATACTCTTCACATTCACATACATTCTCCCCCTCCTCTCTCTCTCTCTCTCTCTCTCTCTCTCTCTCTCTC
>SSNS01000406.1:418951-434811 GCA_006937985.1 Aphyosemion australe | reverse complement strand
TGGTAATGGCTGATTCAAATACAAAATAGTGAGTTTTTACCTGAAAAGGGTGCAATAATGACAGTTTTAATAATATGCAAAAATAATGACTACATATGTCTACAGTACTATTGTTTATCAGCAAAAAGATCTTTAGAAGCAGCAGAAATAATCCCTGCAACCCCATCTCCTCTTATATGAGCCACTAAAACTTTTACCTTGTTCCTAAACCATTATGGTGAGTAAGTCTCTTAACCTTCAGATAAACCTCTCTGAACAAGCAAGTGTCCTGTTGACTGTGGCTATCTCAGTACAACAGATTTCACGTTACCACCTTGTTTCAGTTGATAGTCTGTGATCATTCATTCATCTTGTTTACTTTCTGCAGGCGATGCTTCACAGAACACCATTCCAGCAGGTGAGCATCTATATTTGATCTCCTCCAAAGCTGGAAGTTTGCTTTTCTTCACAACTGGATAAAGTACATTTTTAAGTTTAACCATCATGTTAGATGATGCAGTAAAGTGTAATTTTTTTGTAGGTATATCTGTTCTATGCGTTGTGTGTTCTTTCCATTTGACTTGAGTGTGTGTGTGTTTATGTATCTGCTTGTTTAGCCGAGCCGTCCTCTGTGGGATGTTTTGTCCATAAAAGGACAAGGATCGTGGGCGGAGCTCCAGTTGGCATATCAGACGGGAGCTGGATGGTCAGCATACAGAAAGGGTACAGCATTTATGTTTTTGTTCACAATAGTTTTGTTTTTTGTTGACTGTTTGTTTTTTTTTTGGGTCAAACTTTTGCGTTGCAAACTTTATAAATGCTCAAAAGGCCCATAAAGGGACCTTGCAACATGGAAGTCAGTTTAGATGACGGACTTTCACTCCTCCATTACATAACAATTATGGTTTATGTTCATTATTTATTTCAGATCATCTCACTGGTGTGGTGGTTCACTAATCCGAGAGGAGTGGGTTCTCACTGACCGACAGTGCTTCTCTTCCTGGTAAGTTTGGTACTTGTGAAACTTTAACAGCTTTTTTCTGGAGATTTCACCGATCTAGAAATACTTTATTTCCCATGTTGCCTCAGTGTTCCAGACCTCCGTGAGTATCGAGTGTGGCTCGGAATCTCTGATCTACGAGAAGACGCTCTCAACAGGTCGAAAAGGCAGGAGGTCAACATAGCTCATGTCATATGTGGCCCTGAAGGGTCCAGTTTAGCTCTCCTGAGACTTGCAAAGTGAGTGTCTGCAAAAAGTATTTTCAAAAATATTTTGATTATTTGTGTGCATATTGGTAATTGTTTTAATTTGTGTGTACGTTCAAATTCCCAGGCCAGCCCTTCCTGCAGACAATGTTCATACAATTCAGCTGCCAGTGGCTGGATGCTCCATTCCAGAGGGAACGATGTGTAAAATGTACGGATGGGGAGAAACTAAAGGTACTGATGATTTACGTAAACATTAAAAGCTGTATGCACATTTGAGTGCTTTTACTTTGCAGGAGAATGTGTTGCATTTATCTTTTGTTTTTTCTCTATTCATTTAACTCTTTTCAGGATGGAGCCATGTTTTTTAATACTACAACATTGTAGGAAAACCTTTAGCCGTCCATCATTTCTTCATATTTTCCTTCTGAATGATTTTCTCATCTTTTAAAATAGTCTTGATTAGGACTTGATTATGTTTTCTTTGGATTTTGGCTGCTTTTTACTCATTTACAGTTCCAAACTATTTTCAAAATAAAGTTTTCCATTATTTGTTTGTGAAATAGCAAAGAACTAATTTTAGAACAAATCCTCTGGCCCTTTTATTACCAGCAGTCTGGCTTTGAGGAATCATTTCCATATAAGCTGAAGGACAACGCTCAGATCCTTTCAGGTTTTTAATGGAATTTTTTCTGTTTCCTAAAGATAGAACTTTCAGATATGGTTCTTCTGCTGCTTTCTTTTTGTTTTGTTTTTTTGTTAGGGTGTTTTTTTCATCTCTGCTTGTCTCAATTCCTTACATATTTTTAAAAACACACTGCACAATATTCTGTCAAGGTCAGGTGCAAAAATTACACAGAATATGACATAAGGAGGAGCCAGAAGTCCAAAATCTTTTGCAAAATTTGAAGACAGTAGAGAATATAGATGAAGACCTTGCACTTAAAGCAACATTCCGCAACTTTTACACCTTAAAATTATGCTTTTTTGTAAAGTTTTTGCGTCATACTATCATCTATTATGTTCATTTTCATACCTGTGATAGTGTTGGGGGGTCCCACGTCTGTTTACTGCACTATACAGTTTTTGAGCTTCGTGTAGCCGCAGGAAGTACTGACTGGGTGTCATTTTATGGCAGCATATGGCAAGCCAAAGAGATTAAAAAAAAAGCGCGTAGACTCGCTGTAGCAGCGGCAGATTCACCAAAGAAAGCTAGAAATCCCTTATCAGAGGAATCTGTGTGGAGGTGGAAAAGTTTGTTTTCATTGTTTTGCCTGACATTAGGAATGTAAACATGCCTCTTATGCCCGAGAGAGAGATTTAATGTTACGACAGTGACATTACACAGCAAGCCTCTAGAGGGCGACAAAGACCATATAACTGCAAAGTTGCGGAATGCTGCTTTAATAAATATGCTATGACACCTCTGGCTCCTGGAAAGTAAAGTGTTTTTTATTAAATGCACGATTTAAAACTCAAAGGGGGGGTTCCACTGAGAAACATATAATACTTGTTCTTTTTTGAAACATGATAGGTCTATCAGAGTTTCACATGCATGTAGAAGGTGAAGGAAGTCTTCTACCCCTTTTTCCTGCATTAGCTGCCCAAAAGAAATAGATAGGGAAACACTCGGGTCAGAAAAAGACACACAGATCTACGTCACATAAATAATTTGCATTCCTAGACTCACCCAACTTGGCTCACAACCAGGGAAGGCTGTTGTCGATTAAGTGTCCAGGATACAGCAGAGCGCTTATTGACTAATAGAAGCTAACCGTTAGCATTAGCAACTCCACAACACAGCAGAACTCATTCAGGTTTGTGTTATTTGTGGAGATAAAACATCAACATTTCATAACAAACGGAGGCAGGGGAAGAGTTGCGTTTCTGTTAGCCAATTGGAGACGAGATGTTCAAATATTATGAATATTAACGAGTTCAAATCCTGCCATTTTTTGCCCCTCACTCCTCCAACTAACCTGTTCTTGCTGAAACAGGAGCGCCAAAGCTTTTTTCCACAGAGAATGACTCACAAGGCATCCATTTATCCTAGAGATTACTGCAAATTTATTGAAATAACGAGTAAATGCCCTCTGTAATCCACATTTTAGTCTTGTTTGATAAAAGCTCACAGAATTTCACCAGTCTGTTTATCCATTTATCCGGGCTGCTTCTAGCAAGGAATTGAGAAGTTTCTTTAAACAAAAGACAAAACTTGCTAATATGTGCCATGAAACAGGCCCTGTTGTTGTCTGATTGTGCCTTTTCTGCTCTTAAGGCTGTTTTATTTTAGATTCATGGTTCCACTGTGGTGTGTCATGCTTTAGAAGTCACTTTGGACCAAAAAAAAAAAACAAAAAAACAATAATGTGAAACTGGACTTTTTCAGGCTCTGGCCACGATGAGGTACTAAAGGAGGTCAACTTGCCCATTGTCAGCAATGCCCGATGCAGAGAGATGCACAGAGGCATCTTCCATATCACCAACACCAAACTCTGTGCAGGAGGGAAGAAGAATGAGGGAGTGTGTGAGGTATGCTATTGGAAATAATTCTATATTATTTTGTCTGTGAGCTTTTTAACCATTTATACGTCAATTCATATCATACTATTTATGCTAGCAAACACACACAGCCAGTAAGACCTAAAAGTAAGGGAGCTGTTGTGAATCTATGAGGACATTCGTGCCTTGATTCAACACAACTCTTTCAAAGCCAAGTTTGATCTAAATCTCAAACAAATGTTATTTAAATCCGCAGGCTTAGTGCTCAGTCTGTTGTAAATAGAGCAGCTGGAGACTGTTGCTCTAAATTTCATCAGATATCAAAGATGTTTGAGGTTTCTAACTCTGTTAGAGGTCTACCCACGACGGTGCTGCCTGTCACCGAGCACGTTAAACACGTTTTTTGTTACAATGAACTCTCAAAAATGTAAACGGAGATGACTGCTGTTCCTCAGTTGCAGACACACGCATAAATGTTCTGGATTTTCTTCCCTTTTGCAGAGGGATTACGGCGGCCCTCTTGTGTGTCAGGATGGCGAGATCAGAGTTATTGTTGGCGTAAGCGTCCATGGCAGAGGCTGCGCTCGGGCCAACCAGCCTGGCATCTTCATCAACGTGCCCTTCTACACACAGTGGATTTACAAGGTCTTCAAGTACTACCCCAACCCTGAAATTGCTTAGAGACCAGAGTCAAATGAATCACTATCAGGGGACTAAATCAAAACCAGAGCCCGGCGGTGCGGCCAGGACATCTGGTTTGTGTGTCTTGTTCACCTTTGGGGTCTGCAAATGAAGATGAAGGTCCTCACTTACACTTTGATGTAATCATCAGCAAATACCTTCATGATTCTACTGTAAGAATCACCAATGGTATTTGTGAACATTTGTTGCTCCTCTTAATGAACCACTGGAACATCTAATAAGTGAGACGTTTTAGAAGACTGATATCCGTCCATTTTTTATTTCATTTTTCTACCAAACTACCAGATATCTGTGTGTGTGTGCGTGCGTGTGTGCGTGTGTGTGTGTGTGTGTGTGTGTGTGTGTGTGAATACCCTCCGTTCCTGAAATGACTTGAATAATTTGACACCAAATACAGTTGTTCTAATGGCACATCAGTGAGCCTCTCAGAAAAACATCCAATGAAAGGGCGTCATTAAGGGCGCTCTCACCCAGCTCTATGCATCTTCAAGGGGCTTAAATGAACTAGTCTTTAATGTAAATAGTGTTTTATTGAGTGTATTTGTCACACTCTGAATGTATATTAGGTCTTATAGACCTATGACAGGTGATTATGAATGCTGTAGCGGGCAAATGAAGTGAAGTGTTTTTCACAATTCAAGTTATATCCAACTTTAGTTCTTATGGTTCTAAGATCATCACAACACCGCTGACTGCAGATGTGGAATCCTCTTTGTGAAAACATGAATGAACGGCTGTCTAATGTTTATTGGAATTTAAAAACTAATATTACTAAACTGTATCATACATGTGTAGTTCTTTTTAATGATTTTTTTACAAATGTGTCAGGTCATTGTGTGGTTGCACCTGTTTTTATTTGTTTTCTGCATCAGTGTCTATGCAACAAGACGTCTGCAGGGGGAGAGGAAGCGACTTGTCTGTGCCTGTTTGCCAAAGCTGAATGAATTATCGCTGCACTCAGACCTTGGCAGACCTCCTAATACTTTCCATTCTGGATGTTAATGTCACAAAGTGTGTATCGTCAGACTTTGAGAATGGGACGGTCTTTGTGGCAGAGATGTCAGTAACGAGCTTCAGTGTAGATTGAAATAAATTACTAGACCGTTTATAACAGGTGTGAGTGACTGAGATGGCTTTGTATCATATCATAATGTGATTGTAAGTGTGTGTGTGTGTGTGTGTGTGTGTGTGTGTGTGTGTGTGTGTGTGTGTGTGTGTGTGTGTGTGTGTGTGTGTGGACATATGCTGCAGCTGCTACATTCTACAGGTTGTACAGTATTGCCTAAAGTTTTCTGTAAATAAACAGTAATCTGAAACTCCACCCTATACAATGTGCTTCATAATAAACAGTTCAAACAATAATTAGAATTTTTGTTGCTGTTTATATTTTAAGTCCATTTTGCTGCATTGCATTGAAACAATTGAACACTTCCACATGGGAATTGCAAATGTTTATTTCACTGCACGAGGGTAGGGAACCCTGGTCCTGGAGAGCTGTTATCCAGCATGTTTTAGAGGTTTCCCTGCTTCAACACACCTGATTTTAATCAGCAGGTGATTAACAGGCTTCTGCAGAGCCTGATGAGCTGCTGAACAGTTGAATCAACTGTGCTGAAGCAGGGAAACAACTAAAACATGCTGGATAGCGGCTCTCCAGGACCAGGGTTCCCTACCCCTGCGCTACAGTGACTCCCTTTATTATAGTGCGTTCCAGTTGTCCTCGGAACTCGTTTTTCCAAGATAAGTTAACCGGAAATTACGCAATGAACTCAGAATTCCAAACTGCGAGCTCATTTGTTTCAGAGGACCCCGAGATCACCATTTTAAAGATGGCCGTGCCCACTGCTCTTGTAGTCTTTATTGTTTTCATCATTTATATGTTCTGCTTTTTCTTTTTGCTATTTTTAATGTTTTTTTTCTGGTTTTATGTGGCATCTATGCGTTTCCTTCATTCCTCCTTGAGGGAATTTGGGTGCAGAGAATACTTTGTTATTAGTTCTTTACAGAGCAACAATACACGCAGCTTTACTGGCAGCGTCCATTTTTTTCCGAGTTGGAATCTGGAACGCAAAACAAGCTCGTCATTTCCTGGTCAGAAATTCCGAGGACAACTGGAACGCACCATTATTCCCATCTCATCTACGGTCTAGCCAACCCTCGGCTGCAAGACTTCTCATCAAGTGGAAGTTTTCACTCTCATATCAACCCCTTTTCATCTCTACAAAAGCTTCCTGTAAAATTTACAATTCAACTAAAACTCCTTGTCAGAACACTGATCAGGCTCCAGCTGAAATCAGTGAAGTCCTACTTGTTGTATGATTGTTTTCAAGCTGATCTAGTAACTTTCATATTGATTTTTTTTATTTAAATGGGGATTTGCTTTTTTAATGACATACTTCCTTTGAATAGCTGACAATAAAATATGTAATCTGAAAGAATTCCTCTGCTCAGTTTACAATGAATCAAAAGGTTGTTGTGCTTCTTTGCCAGAAGATGGCACCACAGCAGCACAGACATGGTAAAGGATGAGTAAGTAATCTTGCTAATCTCTATCTCCCTTGTGTGCACACACACAGTCAGTGACACAATGAAGCACATTCATGTTCCTGCTTTTTATATGCCACACTCCCATCCACTTACATGACAAGGCACATAACTACAAATGCTAACAGCTACTCCCTTGTATGTAATGATAACATTCTACAACATAACATTAATATATATTTTTTCTCTTCCAACCTACTCAGCCCATAGGAGACAGATATGAGGTGCAGATGTGTGTGAGAGGAAGTGAGAATCAAGGGTTGAAGAGCAGCAACTGTGAGTTAGAGATTAAATGCTGAATCCATTGATGCTGTATTAAGGACCTCACGGAGCAAGCAGAAAATACACTGGAATCAACATTTTTTTTCTGTTGCAATGCAATGCTGAGGTGTGTGCTGATGTAGACACAATGCACACACACACACACACACACACACACACACACACACACACACACACACACACACACACACACACACACACACACAAACAAGCATTGTTATTGAGGCTGTGAGGCATCAAAGAGGGATGACGTCTTAGAAGTTTGCTTTCATCTTTAGGTCAACTGGATGAAAATTGCAGACAAGAGGACAGAAAGCACCCCGCCCACCCCAAAGCAACGCTCAAATGTCCAAGACCAGAGCATTTCAACATTTATTTTCCAGATCACCTTAAAATTAATCACACAGTGCACTCTCATCAAGTTTATTTGGTACAATTAATGGATGTCACAGTTAAAAGCGGAATTGAAATGAGTCTAGTTCACTTGAGTTTCAAATTGTGTTTTTGTGCAAAGGTTATGAATATTTTACCTGGTTTAGAAAAAACTCTAATCCCAAAACATTTATGACATATACATAAAAGCATTTTCATCAACTCCAGCAGTTTCACATCACATGGTTATTTAGATAAAATCGGGCGGTTATTTGAAGCAGAAACGGGTTAGCTAAATGAGTTATGGGAATTCCAGCAGCTTTCTCTCTGACTGAAATTCCATAATTAGCTCTGCCTGGAAAACCGTGGAATGTAGATGCAACAGCAATGAAAAGTTAGCAGAATAAAAGCTGCATTTTGGTTTTGTAACACTTTGTATATGAGGCCAAAGTAGTTAGGACCTAATATGTGTCTCCAAACTCAGGCAGTTTCATCTAAAGATAAGATTTTAATTCATTGTAACATTTTCTGAAACCCCACTTCAGTAGATCAAACCTATTGGTTTGAGTGCAATCCAGTATAAAATGGCTAACTTGGATAATATAGCTAATATAAAGTAATGCATTGACTAAATTTAATATCTTAAATGTAGAAATATCTGCTTTCTAAACTAAACTTGGATGCTGGTTCAACATATAACTACAGGCTCTGCTTCCCGTTTTCCTCCAGGGCGACTAGAAAATCTACTTTTCATTCTGTCTTAATATTTGTGTTACAGATTTTAGGAAGTGAAGCCAAGTGGGAAACTGGTCTTCAGGAAAAAAAAAAAAGGAAAATGATGGAGACTGATTATTCCAAGGAAAGGCTTTTAAAAGCCACAGGACACCCATAGCAGATCATTGAGTTTCAGATTTAGTTAAGAATATCGTTCATAATCTAATTGGGTTGTCTTTGTAATGTCGTTTAAACTCTTTAAACTCTTTTTAGACACCGTGTCTTCTCCCTGTGGTCTCATCAGCTTTGAGGCTTGCAGTGTGTGTGTGTATGTGTGTGTGTGTGTGTGTGTGTGTGTGTCTGTGTGTGTCATGCATGAGTAAATCTAAGTGCCATGTTCAACGACCAAGGCAAAGGCATGTGTAAGATAATAGTGAGGCTTTTAAAAGTCTCCTTCCCATCATTATTGCATCCTGTAACCTGACCTTTCTCTCCCTTTTCTTATTTTTATTTTCCTGTGTTTAACTAAACACGTGCATGATACTAAAAACCTTTTTACAAACAGAAAGGGTTCTATGACAATATCGTGTTATTGATATCAGATCTCAAATACAAGATGGATTTAACGCCTATAAAAGGTGTTTTTGCACATTTGTGTTCCTTCCACGACATGGAAGGGTTTTACTACTTTTCTTTGATTTTTGAAATTGTACCATGCTCTGGAATCAAAGTGTGTATTACTCATGAAATAAAACGGTTGTTTTAAATAAACCTCTTCACTTTCTGACTCACTCCAAACTGTAATTTTCATTTCCTCAGAAGCCCAACAAAACAAAGCTTTTTATTATGCACCACTTTGTGATTTGATTATAGAAACATCTTTAGCTGCAATAGCTTGAGCTAATATTCACCTAATTAAGCATCGTCTAATCAGGCTTTGAAAACAGTTTTTCACAATGTCGCATAACTTTCATTCAGTTCTTTTTCAGATAAAATCCTTTTGGATGTTTTCTTGGGATTATCGTTTCGTTTTATGACTGAGCTGATTGATTTATGATTGACTCAAACACTGCATGGTGCAGTCTCTCAGCTGCAAAACCAGCCTTAATCATCTCTATTTCACTTCCTTGTAAAATGTATTATTAGATGTTTGAGCTGATGTGCTGCATTTGGTTTTCGCTAGACGTGGCTCTGGTCATCACGGACAGAGAGAAATGTGGAAAAAGCTGGTTGTTTTTGGGTCGATACAGTTTTTATCTTAGTTATTGCAGGAGTTTTATTGTTTTTGGTTCTTTAAAATTGTGGTTTATTTCTTAAAAATTTAATATTTCAGCCCAAAAACGTAATTATATCTCCATCCTCAGGTTAAAACTCCACATTGATTTAGAATCAGCCACAGCTGATGGCTATAGAGCTGCAGGGTGACATCTGTACAGTACTACTGAGTCTCGGCTGCACCTCCAGCTGGCTCAGCCACTCATCAGCCGATGTGAAATGTTACAGTTCGGACCCGCCTCCATAAAAAAAGTCCTCCTCCCTTTCTTCTACTTATCACGGTGGAAATCCTCCAGCCTGCTGCAGTTTCTGTGTTTGTTATTCTGAGTGGAGAGTGCTGTGTGTGTGTGTGTGTTCATGTGCACACGTGAATGAGCTTTTTAACGACTCGTTTTTTCGACTGAGAAACTTTGAGAGCGCGCAGGGGGGTTGAAGGGGGTGCTGTCAATCGCTGCCTTAGTGCCACTCTCTCGGTTCGCCAGGCAACGCCTCCTTTAGGCACATTTTTCTAACAGGAAGTGTGTGTGAAGTAATTGTCTACCCATGCTGTGACTCATCCTTTAAGAACAAAAGATAGTAAACCTAATTAGTTTACTGTTAATTCAGTGTTTATCTGCTTCATACCACACTTGAATAACACTTGGCATCTCAAAATGCTAATGCATCTTTAAGATAGCCATTTTTTTGTCATCTAATCATGTTTTTGACGTTTCCTTTGTTAAAAATGATTTTGTTCATAGGATGCCAGAATTTGCCGTACTTAGTTTCTCAACTTAAACTGGAAAAAAGCAAACTGAGTTTCAAAATTAATTTTGTGAATGTTGCATAAAAGCTGTGCATCTACCTAAACAAAACTTACCCAAGTTAAGATGTTCTGTTGACTGATTCCTGCAGTCACCACCAGCAGTCTCCTCATTATAACTTCACCTTCTTCCTTTTTCACCAAGGTTTACAGAATGTCACTGGATTAACAGCTTTTCCACTCATGCAAAGAACGTCTTGCCGATGTTCTAACATTGCACTAGTGACCAGGTCTGCCATGCACGGTGTCGGTGATGTTTAGTCGACAGCTAGAAGATGAATAAAACACTAATGTGTTTGTGATTTTACACCATAACAGTTTAAAGCAACTCATGTTTCTTAATAATGGGCTTTATTTGAGCTCATCTGAGAGGTTTTGTTAACAAACAGCAGCAACACACCCAGATGTTTCATTTATTTCTATTTGATAACAAGAACTCATTATCTCTCATAAACAAGAGGACTTATGCTCAAACAAATTATTACACTTGTGAAGAATTAACTAAAGGGAATAATAATGATAATAAAACAAAAAAAAAAACTGACTACTAGATGCCAAGATCGTGCAATTATCCAGCGGTTGTTTATCTGACACACTCACCATTAATACAGTAGTTCCATTAAATATTATCATGAGATAAAACAGGAAGGCAGAAGAAAGGAAAACTAGAAGAGAGACTCAATTACATGAAGGAAGATGAAAGGTATGCTGTAATTGATGCACAACAATAACATGTGATGCAAAACATTAGGCTGTCATTGCTTTCATTTGAAGTGTGAAAGAAAATGGTTTTTGTTCAAAGTAAATTTAGTTTTTTTAACCACAGATTACAGCTTAACCATAGCTAGCAAAGGTGCAATTATCAATGACTTTGAAACCCTTTGATTGTTGTGTAAAGAAAAATTGAATCATCTTCAGCAAAAATTCATTATTCTCACTTGCAAACTTACAAGAAGTTGTTTTTTCCTACAATATCTTTGCTGGTGCACAAAAAAAATTGAGTCGCCAGGCTCAAATGAACGCCCCCTCCCCTCGAAAAAAAGAAAGGCAAAAAGAAACAAGGCTAACCTTGGGCTGGTTCTGCATTTTTAAAGATATCTCAAGGTCTGGATCAATAAATGTGATAAATCAGTTCCCGTGGCAGTGGCTCTGCTGATATGAATCATCAGTTATTCGAGCAGGACTGCAGGAGGCTTCGTGACAGACTGAGAGACAGACAGGCGGAAAAAGCAGTCAGAAACGAAGCAGGTGAATCATCTGATGGAGGGAGGAGGCAGGCTGGGGGACATTGAACAGCATAATGTAGAAGATCACAAGGTTTAGAAGTGACAACCTGCTTCCTCTTTTTTAGGCACGGTTGTTTCACTTCAAAAACGAGTTTTCATCTGGAAAAATCTGCTGACAGCTACACATGTGACCACACGGCTGAAAATCCATATGTTAATATTAAATAGGAAAATGTTCCGAGTGGTAGATGTGATGTTTTTGCAGCTGATTTCAACTCTAATTAAAACACTTGCAGGGATGCAGCTATCTGACATAAGATGACTTTCAGCTCCGTCTCATCCATCATGCTTTGGTGATCAGCTATTCTATAGCAGTCATTAGTCTGTCAATCTGTCTGACAGTCCTTCCGCGTCTTTTTCTTTCACCTTGCTGCTATCTGCCTGACTCTTTCTATCAGACTCAAGCATGTTTTATCTGCGTAAAGTACATCACAGTGAAATAACATCTCCCAAGACAGCCAGGAAGCTGATAGGCATCACTCTACAAACAGGCTGCTTCTCCCAGGACTCTGCACAGAGATAATGTGCTGTTTCTCCTTCTCCTGTTTTTCCTTCTGTCTGTCTCTATCTCTCTCTGTTTCCATGCCTTCCTCTTCTGTCTGTCTTTTTTATCCCCCCCATGCATGTATGTATCGCCCTCTTTCTCCCCGCTCGTCTCCATCTTTCTCTCCCTCTCTGTCAGGATGATCTCATGGGGATAGAGGTGTGTTAACTCTCCCAGCCGGAGATCCTGCAGATATTAGCCTTCTGTGTTCTCTCTAACCCGGGATGGAATTAGAAACACAGCCCCCTGTGTGAGCGAGACATCAATGCTGAAGCCAGGCACGGTGAAATTGTGCTGCACGAGTGTTAAATGTGTTTGCCTTATTATTTATTTATTTATTTCTGAGCCAGTTGTCCCGTCGTGTGAGTGTGTCCAGTGCGTCACCCTGTTTTCACCGGCCCAGGTCCCCGGTGGTGCTCACCATATGGTAACCATGGGATACAGGCTGCAGATAAAGCTATATATGCCACCAACTGCAGCTGACGTCAAAAGCCTCCTCTCTTCTCCACTCCAACTTTCAATTTGGATATTTTGATTAACAAATAATAATAAACTGCCTGTCCTAAAACGAATCTCTCTAGATTAAACTCATACAATTTGGAGGAATGTCTTATTTGAAAATAAGCAATAATTTGTAAATAACTGAATTAGACTCAACAAACTAGGTGAGTAGCTTCTTGTTTGAGGACTTCAGAAGGGCATGGAAAAAATGGGATCAAATAAAAACTGAACTGATCTTCTTTCTAAAATTTAAAAGAGCACTTGGCAGTTTTGGCTTGCTTTTAGCACCCCCTAGTGGTTGTTAGCAAAAGTGAAAGTAAAACTTATCTCCTCGCTGTGCGCTCGTCTTTTTAACACCTTAATCTAACTGCTGAAATGTCTCCTCAGCCTTCATTAGTGTCTACAGGAGCGGTTCATCACTAAATCAAACAAATCAGCTGTGTTGATGATCTAAAACATGCAGGAAGCAGACTGCAGCTCCAGGTCCAAGTCCAGCAGGGAGCGGCTTGCCACTCTGAAATTGCAAATGTGGTATTCTGGTCACAGAGGGCGGTGGGGGTCTGAGTAACATTTCATGAACCCTGTAAAGAGTCATTTTAGCACTTAATGGCTCAAGAAAATTATTTAAAAATATGAAAAAGTTGCATATTATGGCTTCAAAGAAATTCTACCACGGCTAGAAAACTTTATGGACTGAGAAATAGAGATGCACCGATCAGGATTTTGAGGGCCGATCACCAAAAGCAGTATCTGCCGATCCCAATATTACCGATAACAGCATCAAATCCATAAATTCTTCAATATTGTTTACTCATGTACACAACATTGACATGGTATTATTAGTATAAATTGTAGGAGATGAGAAAGTATCATGAATTGACCACTGTTTTATTGCAGGCTGAGGCCATGTGCAATATTTAACACTCTGCAGACTCTCTTAGAGACAACTTGGACTCACTTACATAGAGTACGTGTAGCTTAAATAGTGCAGGAAAGCAAAAAAGGAATTATTAATATTATTATTTTTTTTTTTATTATTATTATTGTAACAGTTGCATTAATGACACAAGAGTAATGTTATGTGTTTTATTTTGAAGGGCAGTTCAGCGGCTAGAAAAGGTTGCTGTTTCTGGTTCCGGCTGGTATGCTATGCTAAGAAAAAATGACCTGCTCTGAACTGTTCTGTGGATAAATTGAGAAGTTGTAAGTCGTGGGTTACGCCCAACAGTAGCCTGAATCAATTTTAAATTTCAAATTTTAAAGCGCTTTCCCCGCTCGTTTACATCACTCTCACAGACGGAGTAAAAGTTAGTTTTACATATTTGCCGCTGCGCGCATGCGGGCGAAGGAGGCGTGATGCTGCAGCTACACACAGGATCTCTGTCGGCTGAAAAGTATGAGTGACAAGTGATCGACTGGTATGATCGGCTCTGAAAGGAAAAGATCAGAATTTACCGATCACGTGTTTTTCACGGAAATCGGCTGATCAATCGGTGCATCCCTACTGAGAAACCAATGTGTTATCTCATTGCTCTCTGTTCGTAGATCTGATAATCATAATTCTTAGATGATCATAAAACACATTTGACTTTTGACAAATTTGAATTTTGACAATCATTGATTGGTTGAGTAACGTTACCATTAATGCGATATTTAAACTAAACAATTTATGAACGGATACTAGATACATTTTGAGCTCTAATCGCTAATCTTTCATTAAGACGAGGTAAAAAAAGCACCAGTCCATGGCTGCCCTTTGAAACGGCTCACTCCAACACACTTAAATTAATTTGTGTTCTGCTCATTTATTGAATGGTAGCACAGGGAACCATGTGCTCTTGTTCTCTCCTCTCTTCTCGCTCTCAACAAGATTCCAACTGAACACTCTGTTCAAATAAACCTCAGTAGGCTTTAAAAGCTCCATGACAACTGTGTCCTCCCCTGTCACTGCACACGCTACGAGCTCTTCCACTGAGCAAATTCAGACAACTCAAAAGTAAGTTTTTGGAAGAATTAACCGGGCAGAAAAACTGAAAAAAGAAAAGGTTTTCCTTGTCTGTTGTTCTCGAGTAAAGCAAAGGAGACAAGTTATGGATTGGACTGCTCGGAGCTATTATGCATCTTGTCGATCTGCACGGGCCCAGCAAAAATGAACTTAATGATTTTAGCTGTTAATATGATAATCAATTATTCTTGTGTCAGAACTAATAGCCTCAGCCAACGCAAAAGAACATCAATGTTAAACTGAAAGACCAAAGAAATGATTAGAGGAAATGTTATATTGCTGTCAAATGTTCTGCAGGGGATTTAACTCATGGCCTTGAGGGACACTTCACTTGTCTTTTCCCTTCTTGGGGTCATCTCAGGTAGCAACTATTCTAGTGTTATTAAAAAGCTAAAATTGGCCGGTGGAATGATAGCAACCTGAATTCCAGCGCCAAGGGGTATTTTCTTAGCCATGTGCTTGTTTATGTGTGCGCGTGCCGTGCGGATGGTGCATGTGTGTATATGACATGATTGTGTCTATGCATGCTTATGTTAGAATGCCCTTGGAGACGTGTGTGTGCGTGCATGCATGCATGTGTGTCTGTGTGTGCGTGTGTGCTGACAGAAGCAGCTGGAAGCTGGGATATGTGTTTGAGAAGAAAGCAGGGTGAGAAGACCTCTTTAAATGTGCACAGCTCTGCAGAAAACAACTTTGGCATTTGTGTCAGAGCACTGCAGATAAACATCTAATAAGTAGGTCTATTTTGTCACTGCAAGGTCTGCATATATTCCATTTTGTTGAGCGGTGAGTTTCAATGATATTTTGTTTGTTGTGTGTTCAGAATGTGCAATCTGCTTCACAGATAATTCATCTATGCCAGACCACTTACCTTGACATTCAGCCTTATCATTCATTTTTGCGATGTGTTGTTCCACTTATTAATATCATTTCTTGATTTTTTCCTCCTGTTTCAGCCAGTTTAGGGTCATATGAGAGCTAGCTTACTAGCAAACGTTGTAAAACAGACATTAACATATTAAGACTCCAGCACAGAAACACACTCACAACATATATGCATGCATGCAGACAAAGTCCAACTTTGACACGTTAATGTCACATGCTTCTCAGCAGTGGGTGATAATGTCTCGTGTGTGTTTGTGTGTG
>SSNS01000406.1:356241-414296 GCA_006937985.1 Aphyosemion australe | reverse complement strand
CAGACAAAGATATGTTTCCCTAAGGGATGGTAGAGTACATTCGTTGTTTTTTCTTTGGGTAACACTGGTAGACTCCCACTGGCCTAATTCTTACAGGCCCAGTATAAATCCCTTTAATGATTTACTGAAAATATGTTGTTTTTTGTTCATCACGCTCCTTGTTGAGATGAATAAGTGCACTTTCCTGACCGCAGTGTTGTTCAAACAAGTTGAAAGAAAATGAAAACACACACAAAAATGTATTAAACCTTAAAGAAAAAACATTAAATATATGATAGGATAACATAGGAGAGAGAATAGATTTAGCAAATTCCATAAATGAAAGTTAAATATGTGCACTGCTAAAAAACATTGGAGGAACACTTGTTTATCAGAGTGTAGCAAGTGTATCAAGTCAGTTAAACTCCTGGGATATTGATCTGGTCAGTTAAGTAGCAGAGAGGGTTTTAATTAGTTTCAGCTGTTTGGGTGATAATAAAATTAACAGCAGCTAAAAGGGCAACAGTAAGAAAACCTCAAGAACAGGAATGGGGTCGCTGGTAGAGGTCACAGACACGTTTTCCCTCCACATCTTTTGAGTGCTTTGAAGTCTTGCTTGCTAATAAAGTTAAAGTCCCAAGTCATCATCACACACTGGTGACATTACATCTCTGCATTTGACCCATCCCCGTGGTGGGGAGCGGTGAGGTGCAGCTGTGGCCGCGCTCGGGAACTATTTGGTGGTTTAACCCCCCAATCCATCTCCTTAGTGCTGAGTGTCAAGCGAGGAGGCATTGGGTCCCATTTTTTCAAAGTCTTTGGGATGACCCGACCGGGAATCGAACCCCGATCTCCCAGTCCCGGGGCGGACACTCAAACCACTAGGCTACCGGAGCTGGTATAATAAACCTCTGTTTTAATTGAACAGTCTCTTTCAATCCCGTTATCAATTCAGTGTGCATGATTTTGGATGTGGCCATCATGCATAGGATGCACCCAGCCCATGCAGCTGGCACTGCATAACTAGGGTGTGTGTGCTGGGACGCCAGTGAGACAGGACCAAACTTGTGGTTCTTTGTGAAGGCAAAGTCCTTGCAAACAAGTCATTAGGGTCTAGATTTCCTATTGTTAGTAGTCGCCTCTGTAGTTGTTTGAGTCACTCCTGTCATATGTTTTTGTAAAGGTTGACACTTGGCATCCCGTGCCACTGTGTCACCCTGATAGCTCTAGTAGAACTCTTCTTTGGTCTATGGAGTAGAGGCGAGTGTTGGAGCACACATGCTGACCAGGGTAGCAGGGTAATCTGTAGTACTGAAATGAAGAAGTCAGAATCATTAGTGTCTGGCTCCACCATCTATGAATGTGTTCTTCATTGCAAAGGCTATACTTCATGCAATCTGGCCTCATCTGAGCCGGAAACCAGAAGAAAAACAAATGCATGCAAAAACATTATTGTCCTCTTGTCTTTTGGCATTGGTCGCTAAAAAAAAAAAAGCTACAATACACTTCACATTCCTGTAACGCAACAAACAACAGAGCGTTTCAAATGAATGGCAAACTTAAGCAGAGAGTAGTCGATTCTTTGAAATAGGCCCATTTGAGAAACACACACACACACACACACACACACACACACACACACATTGTGTCAGCTTTTGGGGGCAGTGTTATTGGGATTGATACAGATTTGACTGCAGCAGTTGCCTGGTAACCGTGTTGATTTGTGTACATGAACACTGTCGGGATGTGATTGGGGCAAGCTAGGGGTCAAGTTATCGAGAGAATGATTGTACTCAATATCCTTTTACTGCATCAGTCATCGAGATATCATCTGTGCTTCACTGCAATCCCATGTAATGCTTCTATTCAATCACAAACTGAAATTTCCACAAAATCAGATTAAAATGTTTGTGTTTGCTGAAAGACAGAGCATCATATGTCATCCTCACCGAAGTAAAAAGACCTCTTGTGGCACCAGAGTTGCAGTGAAATGACTAATAATGTGATGTTACTGAGTTTTGGGATGTTCTTTACACATCATGATCAACAAAAACTCCCTGAAATTAATTTTCTTATAACTGCTAGTGTCAGATGAGCACATTGCATCATCAATCTGTATTTGTTAAAATAATAAAAGCTCTCACTCTGGCTGTGAATTCATTTATTTTTCTTAGAAATAAAGGTCAATGTCACTCAACTTTCTTGTTGGAAAATGTTGAACCATCCATCACAAGTCTGCGTTTGTTCAAACCTTCAGCTGAATCTCTTATTCCATCATGGATGGAGCTTGTTTTGTTCTGTGTCCTTCACGCTGAGATAATGACGAAGATGGGAGGTGGTTGGGATTATAAAACAAGACAAGATACAAAAAAGTTTATAGTGTATTCTCGGATCCCTGATTTGTATTTGCAGCACAAAATATGTATACTGGGTTATAAAAAAATCCTACTATTTCTGCTTTGTGTACTATTCCCTTGAGGATTGTTTTTGTCTTTCAGAAGTGTTGTGTCTCAGCATAGATCCTGTTTTGGTTCTGTATATAGTTTATGCTTTGATGTCTTCATGCCATCATGAGAGTTGCTGCAGCAGCAGTGCAAAAATAAATACATTCCACAATGCTTGTAAGAAAGCGAGAGCATATTTTGTCTCTGACATGAAGTTTGTAGCTTACACATGTGACACATGGGATTGCACTGAAGTTAAACTTTATATTTTTAACCCTGTGATGTCTTTCATCATGAATATGTTTAAATCTCATGTTATTGTCTCCATTTTTCTTCTTTATTTTAAGGATCTGCTTGATGCTTTTTTCTGTATTCTCTGTTTTTCCATTAACTTGAATCAAAAGTCGAATGCAATGTTAATAAATCACAAAGTAGACCACAAAATGGTATTTTTATCTAGCAGTACTTCAATCTGAGGTTTCCACTGAAGATGGAGATGAAATGAAGAAGACAAATTCAGACCTAGAGGCACCTTTATTAGGAACGCTGAGGCAGTCACTAGATGAGTCCTGTTCCAAGTAGAGGCTCAGTAAAACCTGCAACTTGCTTTATAACCTTGCGTTGACACAGGCTGCATCTTCTTCACATACTTGCTGCTGCACTGCACGTAGTCCTGGAGTGTTCCACTAGGGGGCACAGTAGAGCGCTCAGACCAGATAGAGTGTCGGGTTTGTAGGGTACAACCAAAACAAACACATCACGTTAATTTCAGAGGACGCGCAAAAACGATGCTTCAAACAAATGCAAGTTACGCGAGGCAGCCATGATAAACATGCATACGCATAAAAGCAAATATATTCTGACCCTAAATTTGTTTTTTACTGTGCATCCATTGCTTGAGTGGAGTTGGGGTTAGGGTGAAATTTCTCCATCCTGCCGGCTGTCAGCGTGTGTGTGTGTGTGGGGGGGAGTGTCTCGCAGAAATGTATCCATTCCTCCGGCCATCAGAGCGGAGGTACAGGTTTACCCACATTGGGTAAACGGCCCACCAGGACAATGCCAGATATGCCAGATGGCCAGTCCACCCCTGGTCACTAGTAGGAATGAATGCCTTGTAAGTCGTACTCAGGGGAAAAAAAAAATCTCAGATGCGCCTGAATCAGGAAGTACAAGTCAGCTGGTGAAGAAAGTAGCTTCAGACGGCAGGTTTTGAACTCTTATTTCCTGATATTTGGACGCCTCACCTCAGACTGGCTAACAGCAACGTGACTCTACCACTGATTCCGTTTGCTTTGCAACGTTGGTGTTTCATCTCCACAAATAACACAAACCTGGAGGATTTCTGCTATGTTGTGGAGTTGCTAATGCTAACGATTAGCTTCTACTAGCTGAGATGTTCTCTGTTGTTTCCTGGATGCTAAACCAACAACAGCCTTCCCCGTCGCGAGTCAAGATGGGTGAGTTGAGTCCATGAATGTTCAGTGACAGTGTAACGTAGATCTGTCAGGCTTTTCAAATGCTAGAGTTTCACCGTCTATTTTCTATCAGAAGCTAATGCAGGAGATAGGTGTAGGAGACTATTTTCATGTTCAGCCTGCATGAAAAACTCACAGTGTTGTATTTTCAGTGTTCCACACCTTTATTAAGGCGGATGCTGGTACTGTAACACACTACATTACCAAAAGTACTTGAAAGTCCTATCGTCTATCAGATGAATGCATAGTTTGGAAACATTTCAGTTGTTTAATAATCTAATGTATGTTTTGCAACTCTAATCTTAAAATTTGTTTTGACTACACAGTGTGCTCTTAAACACACACACACACACATACACACACGCACGCACGCACGCACATACAGTGTTGTTCCAAGGCCAGTTGGCTACCAGCGATTGTCTCCCATAGCATGCTTGATGCTGTCTGGCATTGACCATGCCTTCTTCCACAATGGAAGTTCCTATTGGGTGATGAGGTTGCATAGCCCTGGCTGCCAGCAGGTGTTGACTCATGCAAGACTGAAAAATTTTCCTCACCAATAGAATGAACAAACTCCACCTGCCTAAAGTGAAGCTAAGATGGAAAATTGAAAATTGGAAAAGTGAAAATTTCAGGTGATGACACCTATTGTAGAGAAGGAAAATGTTTTGGTCCAGACTTTGCTAAAAATAGGTTGAATATTTTCTAATCGTCTAACAACAAACCAGCAGCAATTTCAAGAATTGGTAGGTATTTTTATCTGTTTCACTGTAAAAAGACACTACACACTGGTGAGATGCAGTCAGCTGATTTACATTTGAATGTCTTTGTCCGTTTGTTTTCATGTGTGCACAAGAAGGCTTTCTCATTCAACACAAACACTGTCCAGGATCACACACAGCTATTGTGTTTGCAGTTGGGGAGATGTTTATGTTTGTAATGACGAGTGTGTGTTTATGTGCTGACTTTGATAGAGGTCATGCCAGAGAGGCGATCCTAATCTACTCGTGCAACCGCTCGATCGTGTCCACTCGTCTCCTGTTCTTGTGTCACAATTCAAAGATAGTTCCTTTCTGAGAGGAGAGGTGGTGCAGCCAAGGCTGCGTCATAGATCAGGGAACATGGGACACTAAATTTAGATTTGTTAAGATTTATAAACATGTGAGCCTCAACTTAACCTCATTCTGGTTGATATGGAAGAAAATAAAACAGGGCCGAAGGGTAGAGGCAAGAAAAGTATTGAAATAACAGCTTAGACATTTTAACACAACAGTAGCTATGTTTACAGATGCAGGAAGCGGGAATTCACCAAAGCTAGAGATGTGCGGACAAGATGGCGTTTGTTTACAATTATTTTTCTGGGAAAGACAACTCTGCGCATGCTCAACCTATAGCGCATGCATCACAGCACGATCGGACCATTTCAGCTAGTGTCCATGAAAACAGAGATTTGGGATTTCTGATCAACCAAGATTTGAATCGGATAGGGGAAATTTGGTGCATGTAAACATAGCTAATGATGTTCCTCTAAGAAAGAAAATGTATTCCAAACACCTCCAGAAATTTGCACACTTGCAAACAATAAAAACCTCTTTGTTGTCTGAGGTGTTTGTTTTTGTTTTTTTCTCTGATCCTTAGTAGCAATAATGAAGAGTTATTAGTATCCAAATGACAAAGATGTTTAACCTAGAGTCTGAGCTTAACTTATGTGCTATTAGTCCCCTAAATGAGTCTCTTTACCACAGACTCAGACATCATTCCTTGTTTGCTACAATGCTAAAGCAGCAAACTGCTCTGCTGCTTTTAACTAACATGATCACAGTGACTGACAGTAGCCAGATTTGTTATCTTAATATTATTAATGTATGAAAATTGGTCAACTAAGGCCACAGAGCCGTTTTGAAGTGTATTTATTGTAGTCAGGTGGAGGAGCAGAAAGGGAGGAGGCTTTCAATGAAACAGAAAAGCGAGACAAATGCAGCAGAGGAGAATGATTACGGAAGTAAAACAAGGAGACAGCAGCGGTGAGGTGATAATACTTTGTAAGAGAAAGTGCCATGTGCACTCTGTGGAAATATAGGCCACGTTTCTCGCTTGTCCAACATAACTGTCAGCTGTGAAAATATTGCAAACGACTCCCATTATGAGGATTTTAATTGTGTTAAAGATTGTAAAATCTGTGAAAACAATTAATCAGATCGTTACAGTGAGCATGAATAAAATAAATTAAGGATTTTTCTTATCTTTTCATATATATATTTGTAAAAACATTGTGTATTTTTTTAAATAAGGAGAAGTACCAAATTAAAATTGTGATAATAAATAATAGTTTTTGACTTTATGGTGGTGCTTTTATGACATCAATGTTTTACAATGTATACATATTTATTCAAAGTATTCATTATGCATAATTGTGTGGAACTGGGACAGCTGTAATCAACCTTTTCTTCAGCATTTAATGAAGATTCCTGATCCTATACGATGATTTCTACAACACTCTCTTTATTGTTCTGCTTTGTGAGAGCCCAAACATGACCGTCATTTGTTACTAGGCATGGCCTTTTAGGTCTATTTAGAACCTCTTATAATTTTTCCAGGTTTTTTAATAGTTTTGAAGTTAATCTGAATTACTTTTATCCCATAGAGATTAACCAGTCTCTTCCTCAGAGGTGTCCTGTGGAATGATATGAGGGGGTTCAGACTTTGGATGAAACCAGTCTGATTTCCCCCTAATACTCATTACATACATGATTTTTAATCAGATTTTTCCCATAAGTTGATGTGGGGCGATGTTTGCACCAGTCAGCACTAGTCAAGGACAATTATGGCTGATTATTAAAAAAACTAGACATTTGTTTTCCAAACGTCATTAAGAAACAAAGGCTGCAGCACAGGAAATTACATCAGGAAGTGATGGAAAGACTGTGAATGTCACACAGTGTTTCCCGTTTCAGACAGTCATTCTAGAAATGAATATTTTTTCAGCTTTTACTGCAGTGATCTGTTAATAAATTGATTTAATATAACAACATTTGTTTAAAGAAACATTTGAAGTCTCATTTAAACACCTTTTAGATCTCAAATGGAACTGAATTCATGGCATTCAGGAAGATCGGAGGGCGACGGTGAAAGAGGAGTAAGGTGCTCACCCTGTGACCAAATGGTTGCAGGTTCCAATCCTGCTTCGTGTGTCTCAGTTGTTGTGTCCTTGAGCAAAACACTTAACACTTCTTGCTTGCTGGTGGTGTTTAGAGGTCCGATGGCGTCTGTGTACGGCAGCCTTGTCTCTGACAGTGTGCCCCCGGGTACCTGTGGTTACAATGTAGCTCATCACCATCGGCGAGTGAATGTGTGTGTGAATGGATGAATGATTCACTGCAATGTAAAGGACTTTGGAGAATTAAAGCCAAACCCAATTTTTACATGCAATCACACAGATTAGCCCTCCCACTGTCCTATTGGGTGACCCCTCCAGGAAAGGTGACGTTTGAGCAGGGTTGATGGTTTATCCCTTGGGGTCCACGTGGCAGAGGTGGTGCTCAGTCCTCAGTGGGAGGGTTAGATGACTAGAAGAGGTATATCTAAATCGTAAGCTTACTCGTTTCTCAGTCATGTAAATGAAACTTGGCATCTACTTAGATGTGATGGCTTAACAGGGGCGGTGTTAGCGGGTGGCTACTTGGGCTCAAGCCCCGGATGTTTTATGAAAAGCCGCGAATCAAACTTTTGCTTTTGTGAGTGTAAAAAAAAAAGATTACACACACACACACACACACACACACACACACACACACACACACACACACACACACACACACACACACACACACACACACACACACACACACAGTTCAGTTGTATGGTTTAACACTTTAGGATTTAAAACAAATCTTTTAGTGTTTATTCAAATTTATCCAAGGTACAAAAACAACAAATTCCACCTTGTCATTGTTTTTTTTACTGAAACAAAGCCAAAGTGGAAAGGTTCTGAAAGCATTATTGATTTGTTTCATTTTAAAATTGATTCTGGAATTTTTCAGCTGATGTCTCCATTGGTTACCATGAAAATAATGCTGCACCTTTTAAAACCCTTCTGATTCTGAGACTTGTTAGAGGACATTTTCAACCTCCAGAGCTCAAAATCTTTACAGAAAAGGTAAGAAAAAGAATGCTTTTTGCACTTTTTGTAAGATTTTATACTGTTCTGTCCCTCTGAAGTAGCTTTTGAAACTTTGATTTTTGGAAACTTTGGATTTCATCAGTTTTGTCACCAAATTCTTTGCTATTAGTGCATGAATGCAGCAGAATCATATTAATAATTAAGGCTATTTGGACTGCCAGTGAGATCTTTAAATGGAAATCAGCAAATTTAAATTATTATAAAAGTACTGTTAGCATAGCTGCCCATCATATCTTTATCAGAATTAGATAACATAGCTACATCTTTCAATAGCTCATTTCCACAGCATTTCCTCAGATATGTTGTGTTTTTTTGATTATTCCAGAGACAATTCCTGGATAGAGGAGAGGAGTGAAGTGTCACCAACAGGAAAATGTCGTCACTGGAAGAGGTGGGTTGATTTCACTTGTAGAGCTGAGATTTTGGTAAAAAATGTTGTTTGGATAAACACATTTGCCAAATGCATAAACATTTAAACATGAAATCTGATTGCTAGGAAACATCTGAAACATTTGAAAAAAGTGTAATCTGTTATATAATGTTCTTATTGTGGTGTCTAATACAAAACTATTATGTAAATGGATTATGATAGAATGTAGTTTATCTGTTTATAATTTTCCAAAAGTAAACATGAGTTTGTGAGAGAACATTTATTGAAGCACCTGTGTTAAATGTTTTTGATTTCCTTTTTTTATTTCAGCCTACCAAAAAGACCAAGAAGCGTTACTGCTGTGACCATTGTGACGAGAGCTTTGATTTACCATCAAAGTTAAAGCGTCATCAACGTGTGCATACCGGAGAAAAGACGTTTTCCTGTGAGCAGTGTGAGAAACGCTTTACTACCTCATGGAATCTGAAAGTCCACCAGCGGATCCACACCGGAGAAAAGCCGTTTTCCTGTGAGCAGTGTGGGAAACGCTTTACTACCTCAGGGGAGCTGAAAGTCCACCAGCGATACCACACCGGAGAAAAGCCTTTTCCCTGTGAGCAGTGCGGGAAACGCTTTACTACCTCAGGGCATCTGAAAATCCACCAGCGACTCCACACCGAAGAAAAGCCGTTTCCCTGTGAGCAGTGCGGGAAACGCTTTACTACCTCAGGGGAGCTGAAAGTCCACCAGCGGATCCACACTGGAGAAAAGCCATTTCCCTGTGAGTGGTGTGGGAAACGGTTTAGTCAGTTGGGGAATCTGAAACGTCACCAGCAGATCCACACAAGAGAGCAGCAGTAACATGTGTGACCAGTTCATAGTTTAAGTGTCACCATCAACATATTTACCCTGATGACCAGAAAAATTACTTTAATGGGTCAGAGTTTCAAGCCCAGAACATTGTTTTATTAATATAATTTTGCATTTGACTCAATGTGTGATTTTTTAATGCAATTACACACCAATGATTATCTTTGCAAAACCAGTCATGCTAACTGCCTTTAAAAGCTTTTGATCCTTCTTTTATAAAATACCTTCTGCAACCTCTGAATATGAGTTTTGAAAGAGGACAGCCCACAGTAACGATGCTACTCTCAACTGTTCAGCGCATAGAAAAAATTAAATATTATCATTTTACTGTTGAGAACTTTAGCTCAAGCCAGGAAAGTTTCTAATGTTTCTTAAAATAGTCAGATGGTTTGATATTTAGTTTGTAAAAAGTAAAATAACTTCACAGAGTTTTTGCACAATCAGACTAACTTCTAAAAGCAGCAGTTAATTGAAGTTGAAGGTATTTGTGTTTTTTCTGTGCAAGATGATTACTCAAGTAGACGTACTTTGGGTTTGTAATGATTCAGTGATTTTTTTATATTTACAGAACAATTGTGATGAACTATAGACTATAGACAGTGTTTGTGAAAACATGTCAGACAGTTAGAAAATGACCGACACATTTTATTATTGTCCGACAAAAAACTTAAATTATCAGACATGCTGGCCAATGTAGGTCTCCTCTAAACATTTAAAAGTAAAGATTTTTTTGCAAATACTAAAAAAATCCATCACTCTGGGCTGAGCCCCAAACCTTGTTCAACCCAGAATCTGCCCCTGTGGCTTAAGAAATTAAATGTCCCAGAGAAACTTGCATATCTGTGTTTTTGAAGCACTTGGAACCCAATAACTTGTCAACTTATGTTCCTCCAAGATACATAAGTGATTAGTGGGGAAGAGTTAGTTTGCGATCAACCATCCCTCTCTCTCTCTCTCTCTCTTTCTCTCACTCTCTCGTCCATTCACTCTCTCTCTTTCCTAGTGATCGTGACTGTACTAACAAAAGCTCTCATCTGGGAAAAATGGTTGTTCTCCATGTGCAGACACCCTGGTTGCCGGGGAAACCAGCCTAAAGTTGTGAGCAAGAGGCAATGCACGCCTCTGCAGTGCAGCAGAAAAACAGCAGTACGAGCCTGAACTTGGAGTGATAGCACACGCGGCAACAGTCGTCACGATACAGTTATACAGTCCTCCAAAGTCCCCAGTGTTCACCGTCCCTCTGTTTTTGTTGTACAAGCAGAGATAAAACGCACATTCAACAGCTCTGTTACACATGTGGGTGGATTTCAAAGTGTTTGCTGCCATAAACAACTAAAGTCACATGGAAACCAGAGTGAGAAGTCCTCGAGTAAACACTCGATGCTCACTGGTCAGCTGAAGTGCTGTTACACAAGAACAAAAGCCAAAAACATAAGAATATTCATGGAACTACATTAGACGATGAACGTGTCATATGAAAATTTAAAAGGAATACCAGCCGTTTTGAGGTAGATCCTTTAGAAAGGAACGCCTTGGCAGTTCCTGCTCCTGACCTATTTATATTTTTAGGAATTTGTTACCAGAGCACTCAAGATCCTACCCCTCTGATTTCTCACAGGCAGCCTCTGTGAAATGTGCACAAACACCTGGTGTAAGAGAAAATGCTGTTAGTGCTGGAACCAGAATATCCACATGTTCACCTGATGTTTTCATTGAGAAAATCATTGAATAGCAAAAAAAAAAAAGGTACAAACCTAAAAGCTGAATCTGGACATTAGAAGTCTATGATGGCGACTTTTCAGTTATAACATGCTGAAGTTTGTTTGTTGATCATTATCAATATAATTTATTACAGCTGTAAATGATGATGTCATAACTGGCCACAAGGAAAAAATTTGAAAATGTTTTATTTTGACGCCATGGTGACCTGATGATGGCACTGTATTCACATCATTTTATATAATAAAGGAGACTTTTACATCTTTCCATCAGCAAAACAATGAATAAATGAATAGACTAGACAATAAATTGGATCCGTATGAGTGGATGGCTAGTTAAGCAACGTTGCACAGTCAGAAAAGTAATTGTATTGTATGGTATCTTTTAGAAAAATGTTTCAACTGTTGATCATGCAGGAACCGTTAATATCAGCACAGTATCTTTTATTAAAAACATTTTAAACAAAACAAAAAAAATGTAAATAGGAATTGTCTGAACTCGTGAAATTGAGTGAGTGAAAGATGGAGCGCGAGATCAATAGGCGGATTGGTGCTGCGTCTGCAGTGATGGGGGCGTTGTACCGGTCTGTCGTGGTGAAGAGAGAGCTGAGCCGGAAGGCAAATCTCTTGATTTACCAGTTGATCTACGTTCCTACCCTCACCTATGGTCACGAGCTTTGGGTAGTGACTGAAAGAATGAGATCGCAGATACCGAAATGAGTTTTCTCCACAGGGTGTCTGGGCTCTCCCCCAGAGATAGGCTGAGAAGCTCGGTCATCCGGGAGGGACTCGGAGTAGATCCGCTGCTCCTCCACATCGAGAGGAGCAAGTTGAGGTGGCTCAGGCATCTGGTTAGGATGCCTCCTGGACGCCTCCCTGGTGAGGTTTTCCGGGCACGTCCAACTGAGAGGAGACCCAAAGGAAGACCCAGGACACGCTGGAGGGATTATGTTTCTTGGCTGGCCAGGGAACGCCTTGGGATTCCCCCAGAGGAGCTGGCTCAAGTGGCTGGGAAGAGGGAAGTCTGGGCCTCTCTGCTTAGGTTACTGCTCCTGTGACCCAACCCTGGATAAGCGGAAGAAAATGGATGGATGGATGGTAAATGGCCTGTATTTGTATAGCGCCTTCTTAGAGTTCTACAACCCCACAAGGCGCTTCACAACACAATCAGTCATCCACACATTCACATGGGGATGAGCTACATCGTAGCTACAGCTGCCCTGGGGCGCACTGACAGAGGCGGGACCTGCCGTACACTGGCTCCACCAGTCCCTCCGACCACCACCAGCAGGCAAGGCGGGTTAAGTGTCTTGCCCAAGGACACAACGACAGCGACAGACTGAGCGGGTCGCGAACCTGCGACCTTCCGATTGCAAGGCAGCCAATTAACTCCTCTGCCACCATTGCCCACTAATGGATGGATGGATGGATGGATGGATGGATATGGATGGATGGATGGATGGATGGATGGATATTCAGACTAAAGTAAATAACTGCAGTGCAACAAAATTGCAAAATTTCTTAACCCTCCCGCTGTCCTATTGGGTGACCCCACCAGGAAAGGTGACATTTGAGCAGAGTTGATGGTTTATCCCTTGGGGTCCACGTGGCAGGGGTGAGGTGGTGCTCAGTCCTCACCTCTGCCACGTGGACCCCAAGGGATAAACCATCAACCCTGCTCAAACGTCACCTTTCCTGGTGGGGTCACCCAATAGGACAGTGGGAGGGTTGTGGCTTACCTTAATAGTAAATTATTCTTATTTTATCCACTTTTTATAATGCCCAGAAGATCAGATTATTTTATTTATTCATTCTTCAATGAGTCACAACTTCAATTCCCAGGTATTCAATCCTCTTCCTTCACTTCTTCCACTTAACGCAGTGGAACTCACTCCTGTTCCTAGAGAGCTGGTATCCAGCATGTTTTAGTTTGAACTCTGCTTCAACACACCTGATTTCAATCAGCAGGTGATTAACAGGCTTCTGAAGAGCTTGATGAGCAGCTGAACAGGTGATTAAACCACTGAATTAGGTGTGTTAGAGTAGAGAAACAAGGAAAACATGCTGGATACCGACTCTCGAGGACCAGGAGTGAGTACCACTGACTTAACGGGTCACAGAAACTCAATCAAGAAGAGTGTGAGATTAGTGTTGAACACTCGCAATGACTCTAAGACTATTTTAAGGAATTTATCTTGCAAATTTTCCATTCACTTAAATGGGGAAATTAGGACTAACATTTAAATGCTGTTTGCAATTTGTTTCCAACATCCATAGTGCGATGCAGGCTTAAGGAAACTGCCTAAAAACCAGTGAGAACTGGTGAAAACACTGTGAATATAAACTACATCCCCAGGTAAACTTGTGTGAATCAATTCTAAAAACAGTTTTCAAAATGGCCCTAAAAATAACAGGTCGTAAATCAGAACTCATAAAACAGAACCTGATAAAATTTGTGGGAAGACTGTTATTCCTTTGGTAAAGCCTGTTAGTCAGCGCTACACACACATCCACGGACTCTCACAACTGATTTAGAACGGGAAGGCGCATGCTTCTGGACCAGGGGCTAAAGGTCAATTTACCTGTCAGAAAACAAATCCCACACAATATTTTTGATCTATGACACATCAGACACAAAGTGGTTTCATGTCATTTTCCTTGGTATTAAACAGCAAATTCACTGTTGAAATTCATACCGGCTGTTTTTTTTGTATATTTTTAAACTGAACTTAAATATCTGGTCTGGTTTGGGACTGTTTGTTTCCAAAGAGTGATCAGAGCAATAGTTTAATCAAATTATATAAATGTTGCACAAGGAAACAAAATGGAGAGGAATGAATGATGTGCATACAAGTGGGCATAAAAATAACACCTAAAAGAGATATATAAGGCTTTAATAGTCTAGAAATCGAGACCATCAGTTGCTGAAGCAAAATGATTTTGCTCTGCATGTCAGTCTAGCCACGCTCCATTGGAACCTCTGCAGCCCTGGTCAGTCTGGTGGCTGGCCAATCACAGTGCTCTATCGGTTTAGTGGGCGGGATAGTACTGCGATTGAGCGAAACTAAGATGGTGACGGCTCATTTGAAACGGCTTTGGCACCAACTTTGGACTATTTAGACTTTTGTTTGAGTCAAGATCAGATAGAGGTACTTAAGTTTATTTAGAAAACAATGTATTTGTGTCTTCTTCAATAGTAGACTGCTTCGTTGACTGACATTCGTAGCGGATGTTCATTGTCCAACAGCATACCAAGACAGAACCGTAGAACCCGCCCCATGACTGAGAGCCGTTAATGGGTCGTGGCTAGACTATATATTCACATATATAGGATGTCTTGCCAGGCTACTGCTCTAATGGTGTAACAAGCAAATCTTTGTGTAATAAAAAAAAAAACAGCAGTAGTTTGACCTCCCACCTAATGAAGACTATGGAGAGACTCATCCTCACCCATCTACGTTCAGTGGTGACCCCAGAAATAGACCCATTTCAATTTGCATATAAACCAAACATGGGGGTGGAGGACGCCCTCATCTACCTGCAGCACCGGGCTCTGAATCACCTCGAAATGCAAAAAAGCACTGTGAGGATCATGTTCTTTGGCTTTTCGAGTGCCTTCAACACCATCCAGCCGTGTCTATGCAGCAGAAGATGAGGGGCGCAGGAGTGGACGAACATCTGACCGCATGGATCATCAACTACCTCACCAACTACCTCACCAACAGGCCACAGTACGTGAGGCTGCACAACTGTACGTCTGAGGTGGTTGTGTGCTGTACTGGAGCTCCACAGGGTACAGTGCTCTCACCCTTTCTCCTCCCCTTCTACACCTCGGACTTCACCTACAACACCAGCAGGTGTCACCTCCAGAAGTTCTCTGATGACTCGGCCATCGTCGGCTGTGTGTCTGAGGGGGACGACCAGGAGTACAGGTCAGTCATCATGGACTTTGTGGACTGGTGTGAGCGTAACCACCTTCGCTTGAACACCAGTAAAACAAAGGAAATGGTGATTGACTTCCAGAGAAACACTCCTCCTCACTCACCAGTAAACATCCAGGGAGCAGACATTGAGGTGGTGGACACCTTTAAGTACCTGGGTGTTCACCTCAACAGCAAACTGAACTGGTCCCACAACACAGATGTTCTGTATAAGAAGGGCCAAAGCCGCCTCCATCTCATGAGGAGGCTGAGGTCCTTCGGAGTTAACTCCCAGCAGCTGAAATCCTTTTATCACTCTGTTGTTCACTCTGTTATTCATTCTGCTGTGGTCTGCTGGGGTGTAGGCAGCTCTGACCAAGACAGGAAGAGACTGAACAAGCTAGCTACCAAAGCTAGCTCGGTTCTGGGCTGCCCGCTGGATTCTGTTGAGGAGACGTGTGAAAGGAGGATGCTGGGGAAGATGACCTCCATCTTAAGGAACCCCTCCCACCCACTGCACTCCACTGTGGAGATCATGGACAGCTTCTCCAGAGGTAGACTGAGACATCCCAGATGTAAAACTGAGCGCTATCGCAGATCTTTCATCCCCTCTGCAGTAAGAGTGTAGAACTCCTCAGTTTAAGCTGTGCTGGTATCATCCTGGTACACAATAACACCAATGCAATATTCATGTGTTCTATACTTGTGCAATAAAAGATTCACATTGTTGTCTGTGTCTCTTACAGTATGCTGCATAGTGTTGGTACCAAGTCTGTTTTCATCTTTTATTTGTGGTTTTTTTTAGTGATCTAAGATTACAATACTAGATTACTGCCTATGTGTATATGCATGTACCCTTGTTTTTTTTTATCTTCTTCTAATTACCCTTTGAGTGATGGTGCTGCTGTGACAAGTGAATTTTCCCACTGAGGGATCAATAACGTCTATTCTATTCTATTTTATTCTATTCGTTTGTCTGAAAATCAGAAAAAAAGAATGATCCAAAATCTACTAGATTACTATATATATAATATATATATATAATCTACTATATTTTCTGTTGGGTTATTGTGTTTGTGTTTTTATATTAACCAGCGATTTAATAAAATAAAACTATATCTAAACTTCTATTGAGGTGTAGTTTTAATGATTCACCCTAACCCTAATCAGATCAGTCTTTTGTTTTCATTGAAATGTTTTATTTTAAAAGCTACTATGTTTAGTATAGAAGCATAAAATGTAATTTGAAAATAATTTACTTGTCCCATCAGCAGTGCAAACAGCACTATGCCTCGTGTGTGTGTGTGTGTGTGTGTGTGTGTGTGTGTGTGTGTGTGTGTGTGTGTGTGTGTGTGTGTGCACTTAAAGAGGAATGGGTGAAGCTCCAAATATAAGACACAGGAGTGGGCGGTAGAGAGCCTCATGAACAGGGAGCTGTGTTGTGTGTCAGTGAGAGCCCAGTCCTCACCATTCACAAAAAGACAAATGAACGAAAGACAGATGTGTGTGTGTGAGGGTGTGTGTGTGTGTGTGTGAGAGAGAGAGAGGGTGTGTGTGTTTCCTGCATATACGTGTAGATACATGTGAGGGTAAAATTAATAACACAAAAACAGAATTACATCTAAATTAAGTCTATTTGTCAGGAAATGCCAGTCATCGTGGCCTCTGGCGTTGTTATTGCAAGAAGCGTCACTCCTGCATATTTCATGTGAGACTAATATTGTTTATGGTGATTGAGATCTATGAGCCTCGTTAGGGTTTGCCTCTTTTCTTTTCTTTTCTTTTCTTTTCTGTCACTTAACGCGATCGTTCAGCCAGACAACAGCAGGATAAAAGCAGAGCGAGAAGAGGGAATGCTGCAGATGTGATAAGAGCTACTCCACACCGGCTATAATAATCGAGGTGTGTGCTTTGATTAATGAATCAGTAAAGACTCGTGTGTTAGCCCCGTTTTTATTCAAATTACACTTGAAATGTTGTTTATTGAAGCTGAAAAACAAGCTCCAATTTCAGTAACGCATGATTCATGTATCTGTCAAGATTTCTTAGTTTAAGTGCGTCTAACAGAATCCTTCAGGTGCCCGGCTCGTGTTAGCAGCAGCCTCGTGGTCCAAGCAGAACATCAATGGCTGTCCTTGACCTTTTCTTGCCTATTAACATCCTCTCCTCCTTCATATTATGGGCAAAGGAACGAGATGGAAGAAAGGCCAGCACGAGGAGAAGAGGGGCTGAGGCGTGGGCGAGTATGACATGGGAGAGAGTATCGCGCGTGTGTGTGTGGGTGTGTGTGTGTGTTTGAGTCCTGCTGATCAGCAGTGTTCCCTCCATAGGAGTCCAGAGTGAACAGCGTTGCCTTCAGGAGCAGGGTAATATATTCAGCTGATGAGCTCTGCAGTGCAATGTAAAGAGTTCTTTCCACCGTGCTCCTGTGAGCTTTCCCATGGTGCTCCATGAATAAACACTCTTAGGGCTCTCATGACTCTTACTCACGGAGACAGAACATTATTTTATCCCTCTTTTTTATAAGAGGGGTAAAATGCTAATGCTATCAGGAACAATGGTGGAACAATCCATACTGAACTCATTCAGATGAAGTGGCTGAATTAGGTTCTGGCTTGAGTTGGTAGAGAGTGACGGACAGAGTGGGCACACAGAGCTGGCTGTGTTTCATGGGCAAGTCCGTCTCTCCTGAAAGGGGCAAGCGGCTACTTGGAATATCAATGAAGCTTAATTCCCCCACCAAAAAAGTGCTAAGCATACACAGATAAATAATAAACATTATTGTGCACACTGTACTTTACCAAGTTCTTGCCTGCAGCTTCTTCCCGGATGCCAGTTGTGGCCCGAACACCGAGTTTATAAACAAATATACACACGTACGCACTCTTGCTCGGGGCAAGCACTTAAATTGAACTGAGACTACAACCTGATCAAAGCTGTTTGGAGCAGGATTGATGCTACTGGGAGTCTTAACCTGCTTATAAGAAAGCTTTCTAAACCACCTACCCTAATCCCCAAACACACACACAAAACACACACCACGCTGCTTGCAGGTATCTTCATCCCAGGACAATCCCACTGTGTGTGAATTATACACCGAGCAAAGACTGGCAGTTAAACATAGACTGAGTAGGAGTGTGTGTGTGTGTGTGTGTGTGTGTGTGTAGGGGTGTGTGTGTGGCTATTATGATGATTGATAACCATATCAAGCAAGCTGTCTCCTACAACTGTGTGTTCTGGCAATATAAAGTTTCTCTTTACATTTTAAAGTCAATTATTTGTCTAATAGCTTAAATTTAGATGGATTAGATAAATAAAATAAATTATAAGTCTAACATTGCTGCATGTGACTCATTTACATGCTCCAAAACTGCATTTATATTATTTTATGAAAAGCGTGATTTCACTTTCACCATCTTAGCAGAGATGAGAACATCTGAAATTATCTTCCCATCCAGATTTCTTTATACGTCTCAGCATTCATCTTGTGCTCTTAAGGGCTATCTTAAACCCCATACGTAGTGAAGTCCGATAACAGGGAATGCAGAATAAACCGTGCTCTGAAGTTAATCCGTTGGACTCATTTCCAGTCTTTTTCCAACTGGCCAACATCTCCTTGAAGAAAGTTAAAAAGATCCGTCATAAGAACATTGGAGAATACGGGCCTCTTTGATAGTCAATATTCAACAGATTAACTATATATGCATTAGAGCAAAAATGCATGTATTTAACAGAGCAAAAAAAAGGATATTTGACATAAGAGTGCACAACACGTTGATGAATTGGTAAATGAGTCACAACTTAGCACACAAGTATTAGAAAAATAAACAGAGTTCAGTGAAGAAACAGAGTCAGTGAACCTAAAGCTGAGTCAGGGTTGTACAGTGGTTCTATTAAAGATTACTTTAAGATGCAGAGACCAATCAAAACGTGTCATGACCTAAAGCGGTCCTTCACTGAGAAACCATTTTTTTTACTTTTTATTTTTGAAAATGATCAATCACTGAGTTTTTCATGCAGGCTGAACATGAAAATAGTCTCCTACACCTATCTCCTGCACTAGCGTCTGATAGAAAATAGACGGTGAAACTCTAGAATTAGAAAATCCTGACAGATCTACGTCACACTGTCTCTTAGCATTCATGGACTCACCCATCTTGACTCACGACGGGGAAGGCTGTTGTTGGTTTAGCGTCCAGGAAACAGCAGAGAACATATCAACTAAAAGAAGCTAACTGTTAGCATTAGCACCTCCACAACACAGCAGAACTCCTCCAGGCTTGTGTTATTAGTGGAGATAAAACATCAACGTTGCAGAGCAGACAGAGTCAGTGGTAGAGTCATGTTGCTGTTAGCCAATCAGAGGAGAGATGTCCAAATATCAGGAACTAAGACTCCAAATCCTGTCATCTGAAGCTCTCCTTTGATCTGGCAATCTTCTAGTACCTACAACAGGCGCACTGGAGCTTTTCCTATCGTCTAAAGCTACTTTCTCCTCTGGCTGATTTTTCCGTCTGGAGCTTCTTTCCCCAGAGTGTGACAAGACATTTATTCCTACTGGAGACCACTGCAAATGTATTAAAAATATGAGTAAAGTTGACCTTTAATTTTGTGCCATAAAAAAGCGCATGGATGAAAAAAGTCTAATTAAGTTTAAACAGGTCAAGATGCCAAATAATCAACTACATGAACAAAAACTGATCACTAGAAATCAAGGTTGAAGAAGATTTAATTTTTTGGCTAGTAATTACCAAATCTGGAAAATCTGTATCACCCCATTTTATGGCCCCTTTAAGGGCGTGCTGAAAGGATGCATCAAACATGATCTTTGCAATGCAAAAGTGAATTTGGCATCTAAGAAACATCCACAGGAATAGAAATAGTTCCAGTTAAGCATTGCATGAGAAAAATAATGAGCAGTTTTATTTGGTGTCTGATCATGAAGCTCTAGCTGATAGACATTATAGCAAAAAGAACAGTTTGACTATCTATCTATCTATCTATCTATCTATCTATCTATCTATCTATCTATCTATCTATCTATCTATCTATCTATCTATCTATCTATCTATCTATCTATCTATCTATCTATCTGAATTAATTAATTTGAAACTTTTCTTTTTTATATAGTTTTGAAAATGATCCCAGATGAATTTCAACACTCCAGTTAGACACACTGAAACCCACTCGAAATAAAACGGAATAAATGTCCATTGATTGTATTTTTTTATCTTTCCCCTTTTGCAACTCTACAGTTATGTATCCTCTTACAAAAGTTGGAGAAGGCGGAGGTGAAGAGAGACCAAACATGCCCAGAGAGTAGTTCTGATTTTATAAATGTAGTCACTAATGAAAACATAAAGGCAGATGGACCTCTTTTATCAGGCTCCTGTAAAATAGATGACACTAGCATTTCCATTTATTTTCAAACTTCCATAAGCTGTAGAACAAAAACACTAATATTAATATAGGGCTGCACCACCTCACATGCCCTTTGCATATGCTACAAATCAAGCTGTTCCTTTTCTGTTATTTCCAGCAGCAGGCAGGGTTCCACTGAGACAGTAAGGTTCATTGAGAACCACTCTGAACAACAATGGTGTCATTATGCTATGGCAATTACATTGTGCAATCTGCATCTTTTGCATAATGGCAAATGAAAACATAAAACTTGCCTATCAGCCCCTTTAATTGTCTGACAAATTATTCTCATTTGCAAGTCTACTAAATATCTTAAGACCGTGTGGGAAGGAAATGAACCTCAGGGTCATGAAAACAGAGCAGGGAGCTCATTGCTGCTCTTTTATTTATAGTTTTAATAGAAGCAAAATGGTTTTAAATGGTTTCTACCTGTTTATACACGTTTGATTCTGCTAATTCTCCTGTTCCTGCAGAAAGGCATTTTACCTTCACTGTATTTCCATATAACAACTACCTTGGGTGTGTGCTCATATCCTAACATACTTCACATAATGACAGTGTGATTGAGTCATATTGTGATTTCTTTTGCCTAATTTTTAGTGCAAAGAGGTAGATCTTACATTCAGCCATCACAGTCCAAAGACTTCTCATTTTTAGCATGTGTGATATGAAATTATAATTGCTGCTGTAGCAAAGATTTATGGCAAAGGTTAAAAAAAGTAATCATCACTTGACGAGTACTTCCTTGGAGCCCGTTGAGTCCCAAAGGATAATTGAGACCCCTCAACTTCCGACCATTCAAATGACTGAAATCCTTAACAAGAACATGCTGTTTATCTTGCTTGGTTCTTCTTCTCAGATTAAATTAAAGGACTGATTGAACCAAGTCACTGTGTGCTTTTATGAAAACTTATGTACTTTGATCACGAGTGAGGGAAAGATGGAGCGTGAGAGCGATGGGAGGATTGGTGCTGCGTCTGCAGTGATGCAGGTGTTGTACCAGTCTGTCGTGGTGAAGAGAGAGCTGAGCTGGAAGGTGAAGCTCTCGATTTACCAGTTGATCTACGTTCAATCCTCATTCATGGTCACGAGCTTTGGGTAGTGACCAAAAGAATGAGATCACAGACACAAGTGGCTGAGATTAGTTTTCTCCACAGGGTGTCTGGGCCTTAGAGATAGGGTGAGAAGCTCGGTCATCTGGGAGGGGCTCGGTGTAGATCTGCTGCTCCTCCACATCAAGAGGAGCCAGTTGAGGTGGCTCCGGCATCTGGTTAGGATGCCTCCCTGGTTAGGTTTTCTGGGCACGTCCAACTGGGAGGAGATCCAAAGGAAGACCCAGGACACGATGGAGGGACTATGTTTCTAGTCTGGCCAGGGAACGCCTTGGGATTACCCCGGAGGAGCTGGCCCAAGTGGCTGGGGAGAGGGAAGTCTGGGCCTCCCTCCTTAAGCTACTACCCCCTTGACCTGACCCTGGATAAGCAGAGGAAAATGGATGAATTGACTTTGTCAATTCTAAAACTTGGCATGTCAAGCCTCCTCTTGTGTCTGTAGCCTCAACAGGGGTAGGCAACCCTGGTCCTGGAGTGCCACTATCCAGCATATTTTAGTATTTTCTCTGTTCCAACACACCTGATCTTAATCAGTAGGTGATTAACAGGCTTCTGCAGAGCTTGATAACTTATAAAAGGTGAATCAATCATTCAATTAGGTGTGTTGGAGCTAAAACGTGCTGGATAGTGGCGCTCCAGGACCAGGATTGCCTTCCCTTTGCTCTAACACACAATCTTTCTGATTTAGTTGTCAAACATACGATCTAAAGCACGTTGATGTTCATGGAAGGCATTGTGCAGTGAGAGTCAGCACAAAGCACCATGTCTTTCATCATCTATGTTGCAGGTACATAGTGAATATAATTTCTCTGCATGTTCATTGTGCATGCAAATTACAAGCAGTCCATTGAGTCTCTCCATCAGTGTGTTTCTCACAGCTTCTCACTGAGCTGACTGAGCACTTTGCAGTCACAGCAGGGGTTGTACAGAATGCTCTTGCGCACCAGATAAATTGACAAAGAGATAAACAGAGAGATGGGCAGACCAACAGACAGATAAACAGACAGACAGATGAGCAAACAGACCGACAGACACATGGATAAGCAGTCGTACAGATGAATGGATAGACAGATCTTCATGTCTGTCTGCTTTGGCTAAATTAATCTTTGATTTGTGTTTTATTTTCTGATTGCTTCAGGCGTTGTGGTGTTCTAATCTGGGTCTTTCTTTTTGTGGGGATTTGAATGAATCTTTTTTATGTAAAGTTAGTTTTTGCTTTGTTTTGTTTTTGTTAGGTTTCCTGTTTTTGATTTGCTTTGGTCTGTTACCTGAAATCTCTCATTTGAAGCCAGGGTAGCAGCTAAGCTGGGCTGTGTTTACAGTAATATGGCGTTTTAGATTTAACTCCCTGAGAATCAGCAGATCTCATGCTTACGTAGCCTAAAACTGAAGATGATGAGTCTAAAGTTTGCTCCTGTCAACAGTCAGATGTGTTACTTAGTTTTCTTTGTTAAATACCAGTGAGCTATAAAAAGATCATCTTGCATATTGTGTCTGTGTGCTCAGATTCATGTTTGTATTTACTTTATTAATGCCATTCTATGCAACCTTTTTATATTTTAAATAATTTTCTTGAGCCAGTATGTGCTAAAATGACATTTTACAGGGTTAATGAAATGTCACTCAGACCTCTACCGCCCTCTGTGGCCAGAATTTGCAACCGCACTTGCAACTTCAGAGTGGTGGGCCACCACCTGCTGGACTTAGAAAATGAAGCTGACACGCCTGGTGCTGCAGTCTGCTTCCAGCATATTTCCTGCATGTTTTAGATCATGAACACAGCTGATTTGTTTGATTTAGTGATGAACCGCTCCTGTAGACACTAATGAAGGCTGAGGAGACATTTCAGCCGTTAGATTAAGGTGTTAAAAAGACGAACGCACAGCGAGGAAATAGGTTTTGCTTTTGCTAACGAACACTAGGGGGTGCTAAAAACAAGCCAAAACCACCAAGTGTTCCTTTAAATGTTTTTATGACTTAGGACAATCACGAGTCAGCTAAAGCAATGTTAAAGTACTAAAATCAGGATTTGAGGAAAGAAAAGTAACTTAGAAAGTCATAATACCCCAAAAATAAAAGAAATGTAGAATGTTTTTTATTTTTTGTTTGTTATGTGGCAGTGATTTTGAGAGGTCTTCTTGTTTTTACCCAATTTCACCTGTTTTATAGCAATGAGCACATATTCAGAGTCAATCAAGATGGATTTATCTACCTGATGAACACCTCTAGCTCTAGTCATTTTAGTTCCCATTTCCATCTAAGTGTAGTTTGTTTTTGTTATTACTTTCGGCTTCCCTCCTAATTTGCTAATCAGTGCCCGTGTGCCTTTGTTTGTTTGTTGTTCCTCTGTGTGTTCTTGATGCTGCTAAAGTTAGTGTTACTAGTCTCATCAGCTTGCCATAGAGTCTACTTCCTCTCCACTTTGTGACAAATGGATAAAATTAAAGTATGCAAACACAAGACATCACTAAGAGATACCTAGCACACACCAGAGCTGTGTTTAGCTTATTCTGCATTCAGAGCACTGCTCACAAGCACACACACTCTGTATCCCTACACTATTTAAGTTTGACACAATTTAATACCCAAGTATGATTTGGAAATGTCCATTTTTCTCTGTTTCCTGTCTAGGCTGTCGGAAAGAGAGGTGAGAAAGAAAAAAAAGGGAAAAACCCTCAAGAAAACCCAGACTGTTCTGTCAATTAAAGATAGTGCCCATCCAGCCTCCCCCTCACACAGATACACACTCAGACATCATTTCTGCCTTAATTCTCCCTCTCTCCCAGCTCTGTGTTAGACAGATGCATCAGTGGAACAATAATGGAGTGCAGAGGCATGTGAGTGAGCCCTGAGATGACAGAGAGCCCTGCGTGCTGAAATCTTTCTCATCTGAGCCACGGCTCTTTGTCATGGTATAATTCTTTCTCACTTGCTGAGAGTTCAAGAACAATATTCAGTGAACGAGAGAGAGAGAGAGAGAGAGAGAGAGAGAGAGAGAGAGAGAGAGAGAGAGAGAGAGAGAGAGAGAGAGAGAGAGAGAGAGAGAGAGAGAGAAGAGAAAGATTAGGAAAAGTTATGCAAAACATGCTGACTGCATCTATAGTTACACTTAGTTACAATCAATAATTGGTAACAGAACCCAGAGTATATTTAATATAGGGGTTTCACGTTGAAGAGGTAATCATTACAAAGGGAAGGACTATACTCAGAATCAAATGCAATTAGGACTAGCTGCAATTCTTTGACACAATTCAAGTTATTAAAAGGCTTTTAGAAATTGTGCAAAAGAGAGAAACAAGGACAAGAACAGAGAGTCAGTGGCCATTGTGTGTGTGTGTGCGTGCGTGTGTGTGTGTGTGTGTGTGTAGACGAGACAGAGCGAGAGAGAGAGAGAGAGAGAGAGAGAGAGAGAGAGAGAGAGAGAGAGAGAGAGAGAGAGAGAGAGAGAGAGAGAGAGAGAGAGAATGAATATAAGTGAGGGTGGAAGACTAAAGAAATTAGCTTGTTTTAGTTTGACAGAGCACAGCCAGAGTGTTTGGAAGTGATAAGGTGCAGACTGTGCAGCAGAGGCAGAAGTTGAAACAACTGCATCTTCTCATCCTCTTATTAATACCACTGACACACCATTAAACACTCTTGTTTCCAACATAGCCATTTCTAAGCAATTGCGTGCACGCATACATTGGCCCGCAGCACATTTGTTGGTGCTAATGGCCTGCGTAATTCAACCACAACAGAATTAGCAGGAATAAAAGCACGTTTATGTCCCCCGTGTTTGTCGGCAGGTTGTTTCCAGCTAATAGTTTGAATTTGTGAGAGAGATTTGGAGAGTAATCTTCTGTGAATTAAGATGAATGCTTCCCTCAAGAATAAGATTATTTTCCATACAGAGAACTGTGACCTCTTATTGATGTTTTTTTTTTCATATATTGTGAACAAACTGGGTTTCTATTTGTTGCCATGTTGCACTCTGCACAAATGTCATTAATCATGTTCTTTCCCTTTCCAGACGAACTGGCCTCTGTGTGAGAAAACAGCACAGGTCAACATACGACACGGTTATTTATGGCACTAAGCTGAAGGACGTTTGAGTGTTGGTGTTATCCATTGATTTGTTTTGTGTAAAGAACATGTCACAGCTGACAGACACAGCTTTGGATGGTTGCTTTACTGTTGTTCATCTCATCGAAATGTAAAACTTTCATTTTATCTCACAATTTTTATCTATTTATGTTTTGGAACATGGTCAACAGTCTTTTGTTTGGTTCAGAGTTGGATGTTCTGAGAATACAGTAAAGAAAACTTCGCTTTTTAACCCCCCCAAAGAAAATCAATGCAATTATTATAATATTGAATTAAAATTTTCCTGCTTTAAAGTTCTCATTTACTTGTTTTTTCAATACATTTGAGGCAGTTTCTAGCAGTGGCACCTCCAAGGGGTGGCCAGGGGTGGCCATGGCCACCATAGTTTTATGGATGTTTTAGTGACAACAGGTGAATTAAGCTGTTCTGTGGAAAAAAAAGCTCTGCTGCTTCTGTTTCAGGAAATACAAGTTAGCTTCAGGAGAAGAGAGCAAAAAATGGCAGGATTTTAAGTCTTACTCATTATTATTCATGATATTTGGACATCTCGCCTCTGATTGTCTAACAGCATCACAGCTCTTCTACTGACTCCGTTTGCTTTGCAACATTGTTTTATCTCCACATATACAAGCCTGAAAGAGTTCTGCTGTGTGGTGGAGTTGCTAATGCTAATGGTTATCTTCTGCAAGCTAATATGTGCTGCATGTTGGCTGCAAAAACCAACACAGCCTCCCCCGTAGGCCAAGATGGGCGAGTCCACAAAGGAAATATTACAGTGCAATGTGGAGCTGTGTGACTTTTTTGACCTGATTCCTCGCATATTTTGTGTCGGCGGCTAATGCAGGAAATAGAGGTTCAAGCCAGTTTTCATGTTTAGCGTGCATGTTAAACTCAGGGTGATTGATGGTATTTAAAAAATAACAAGTAAAAAAAGAATTCTCAGTGAACTTTCTCTTTAAAAGAGAAAGTAATAAAGGTTAAATCATACAATTCATGATTAAAAAAAATTCTGAACAAATTGGCCTCCAGATTTCAAGAGAAATGTGTTTATCAGAAGCACATGCCACAACGTTTATGGTCCATGATCCTTCCCCAGTTTTTAACACCAAAACCTTTTTCTTAAAATGCAATTGCCAAAAAGTTCAAATGAAAAGAATGTGAGTGCCTCCTAGTGGTTGGCTGCAGAATACTTTTTTTTAATCTTGTTGATCCTACATAAGTGAACGGGACATTTTATAAACTACAAGGAAAAAACTAAATACCCCTCAGATTATTTCAGGTGTTGACTCCTGTTCATTTACTCTTACCTTTTTATTGCATATCCATTTTTTCAATTTCCAAAGATGTTTAGTTGAAATTAACTATTCCGTTTGTTTTAAATGCCACAATTATGTACAGCTGAGTAAGAGGATCTTTAGCCAAATGTTGGCTGTGTAGAGTCTTATTCCCAAAGTGCCATAATATGGAATATAATGGTTAATTAATATTTATACATGGTCTTATTTGACATACCAGTAAGGGCTGGGATATACTTGCTTTTTAACCTCGCGTTGTTCACATACTTGCTGCTGCACGTCACTGCACTACATGTGGTACTGTAGTGTTCCACTAGGGGGCAAACTAGAGCGCTCAGAACGGATAGAGAGTCAGGTTTGTGGGTACAACCAAAACAAACATGGCGTCAATAGAAGAGATCACTAACTGGTTAGTTTTGAGATCACGGCAGAAAAAAGACAGCAGCGTTATCGTAGATATATGAAAGACCTCTAAACCAGAGACGTGGTGACCATGGTGAGTGTGGTTTTGCTTGTTTTGTCTACTCCGCCTGCTGGTTACTCCTATATTACAGCGTTCGGATGTGTCTCGTTAATTTCGGGGGACGCGCACAAACAAAGTGTTAAATCAGCGCGTGGCAGCCATTTTAACCACGCATATGCGTCGTTAAACAGCAAGTATATTCCAGGCCTAAATGGTACCAACACCAAGCTGGTCTATGGGTTGTACATATACCATCAGTACTGATGCACCAAACAGTTCCACACACTTACTTGAACAAAGATACTGTCATTCTCACTAGTTAATTTAGTTAGTTTAAAAAGATCACAGTCACCAGTTGTGACTTAACAAAATGGTCCAGCTAGAATTCCATTCTGTTTAATCATGAACCATGCTAAAACCAGATAAAACTGTCTCCAAGGTAACATTAAAATGTGATTAAAGTTCTTTGAGTGATTTATAAATATAGTTGAATAGATTTTCTTTTTGACATCACTTCTCTCCCTCTCCCACAGCATGAATTCAATGCATACCAACCAGTGAATAGGACCATTGAGGGTTATTTAGAGTGGCTGTCCTTAAAGTAAATATGAATACAGTGCATCTTGTCAGGGTCAGAATGAGCTCCCTATTCACACAGCTCTACGTCTACCATAATTTCCTCAACAGCCAATCACCATCATGCTGCAATTCAAGGGAGCCATAGCAACTTTGAGGCCTTGAATGTTATTGGCAAAACCAACGGAATGAAAGAGAAAAGAGACGGAAGTCAAGTAGAAGAAAAGGCTTTAGGCCAAAATTTTTGCAGGGCTGTGAAGAGATCAGTTATTGAACCATTATGTTTAGACAAGTTGTATTTAGCTTGCTATTTTTTTTCAGAAAAATCTACTCATGCCCTTTCAAATTTGACCAAATTTACACTGTACACTATTTTTATGAGTGCACATGCAATATGGCGGTTAGTTGTTGGAATGACTCACTCTGCTCATTCTGCAACAGCGAGATTGTTGTGTTAGTGTCAGCATGTGTGTGAAATGTTTGCAGAAATCATCTGTCATTGTACTTACTGCAGTTTTACATCTTTTCCCAAAACAGAATATTTGCAAAAAACTTTTTCTGCAAGATTAGAATTTAACACTTAATCCAGAATCTGTAGACAAATAGTAACGCGCAAATCTGTGTTTTTGCAATGAAATCCTGTAAAATGGCCTTTCAAAATGCAGACTGGAAGGAACATTAAGAAAGTGCTAGAAGTAAGCAACGGAAGAGTTGAGATTCAGACTGCAGGATTTGGACATTTGTTTCTTAATATTTGCGCGCGGCTCTACCACTGACTCTGTTTACTCTGCAACGTTGATGTTTTATCTCCACAAATAACACAGGCCTGGAGGAGTTCTGCTTTGTCGTGGAGTTGCTAATGCTAACGGTTAGCTTATACTAGCCGTAAACATTCTCTGCTGTTTGCTGGACGCTAAACCAACAATAGCCTTCCCCGTCGTGAGTCAAGATGTCCATGAATGCTAAGAGACAGTGTGATGTAGATCTGTCAGGCTTTTCAAATCCTAGAGTTTCACCGTCTATTTTCTATGAGAAGCTAATGCAGGAGATAGGTGTAGGAGACTATTTTCATGTTCAGCCTTCATGAAAAACTCAGAGTGACTGATTATAATCAGAAGTAATAACAAATGGTTTTCCAGTGAACCACACCTTTAAATTATTTTAAGTAAAGTTTTAAAAAGTGGATTTGCCCTCATCTCATTTACTTGCTCTCACTCATCTTAACAGCCTAACCCTCGGCAGGATTGTGGGGAGCTTGTCGTTGTCATACAGGGTGAGGCGGGGGACACTCTGGACAGGTCACCAGTTCATCTCACACACTCTCACACCTATAATAATAATGGATTAGATTTATATAGTGCTTTTTCAAGACACTCAAAGCACTTTCCATTATTCATTCACTCTCACATTCACACACTGCTGATGATGGTAAGCTACTAGGTACAGGGTCTGACAGAAGCAAGGCTGCCATTCTGCGCCATCGGCCCCTCTGACCACCACCAACACAGGCAAGTCGGGTTAAGTGTCTTGCCCAAGGACACAATGACAGGGACAGACTAAGCGGGACGCAAACCTGCAACCTTCCGATTGCCGGGCGTCCACTTAACTCCTCTGCCACCATCGCTATAGGGACTGTGGGAGGACGTTGTTGCACCCAGAGAAAATCCACACATGCAAACTCTGCAAAGAAACATCACAGCTAGGTTTTAAACCTGCAACCTTCTTGTTTTGAGACATTCCAACTGTGCCACCTTGCAGCCCTGATCTCATTTCACTGAAACAAATTAAAACTAGGTCAAATTAAGGAATGCATCGTGAAAAAAGAGCTGTATGTTTTTTTTAACTATTACCTCTGCATTACTTTTAAAATATAAATGGAATTTATTAAAGGTATTTAACTTGATGAAATGGTTGAATTTGTGCTACATCTCTAAGTTTTTCCTATGTAGATGTTGTACAGACACGTCTGTAAATTGAAATAAAACAGTACATAAACAGCAGAAATAAACAGTTTAAACTATTTATTTTTGTTTTGTAGCTGCATTGTAAAAACTATTATTTTGTTTTAAATCCAATAACATGTCATGTGCGTAAATATGTTATGCTATTTATTTGTTTGTTGCTGTTTATTCATGCGTGTGATTTAATTTAACCCCACGGTGATGATTTAGAGAGGGTGAAATAGTGAGCGTCAGTGCCGCAGAAGAGATCTTCCAACACACACATGTGCACACATTCACACAAAGTCAAGAAAAGATGGAGCCAGACTGATGCAGATAGAAACCCACAGGAACATCCTCAGGTTGCTGCCGAATCTGGAGCTGCAGTGGTTCAATAAAAGCACAGTGGCCTACATTACAATGACACTGACATATACTGTACAGAACAGCACAGTAGTTTCCAGACTGTCTGCTGCAAGGCGGTGTGATGGTAGGGCCATGTTTTACATTATCAAGAGGACAAAATGTTCCTTTTTAATGCTCTAGTTTGTGTGTGAAAGATGCCAAAATCAATATTTTAAGCTTTAGTAAAGGTGAGGTATCCCTTACCTATGTTCTCCAGTAGAAAAATGACTAATTTGACTAAAATAAAAGAACCACAAATGCTGCAAATGGATTTCTTATTGGTTTGTTTGACAGTTTAACAAAGAATCAAACTTCCTAAGGGGAATAATGTAAATAGAATTATGAGTCCATTATGATTTTATTGATGGAAGAAAAAAAGCCCAAGGTCAAAGATCCAGTAAAACAAATAGGTTTCTTAGCTTTGCAGAAAATATTCTCATTTATCTTTTTTTAAAAAGAAAAATAAATTAAATAAGAATGAGTCAGTTTTGCGCCTCTATATTTGAAGTCAGTGAAGAGGTTGGTGTTAAGACTGAGAAATCAAAACTAAAACAGAATCTACTTTTAAAATACCACATCAGACTTCTTAAATTAGTAGTCATTTCCTGTGTTCATCATCAGATGCAATTTAATATGTTGATTTCATGCATGCTTCATTTAGAGAATCTATAGCAGGGGTTCCCAAATCGGGACCCCCAAGGGGGTCCCCACAAGGTTGTGAAGTAAGCAAGATTTTATTAGTAAAAATTAATTTTAAAATCCCAATAACACATCTCACAGTATAATCAGAACTCCATAGAAAAGTTATAACTCTGTATGTCTGTATAACGTTTGTAAATGATCACATTTAATGTGTTTATGCGTGAAGGAGTTGGGGTTGGGGGGCTTATCTTGGACACGAGCAAGGGGGTCCTCAAAGAAAACGTTTTGGCAACCTCTGTTCTATAGAGTCAAGTCAGGTCATACTATAGAGGTAAAGGAAATAAGCCTGAGATGATGTATCGAGTTATGATAGATTAATAAAGATTAAGTCCATGCTACTGCTCACTTTGAAGTAATTGCAGATCATTGTTTTTTATTTTTTCTGTGACAGAATTTCTTTGGTTTTCCACCTAATGAACATCTTTTACGGCTAATAAAGGCACACTTGACAGTTTTGCTTGCTTTTAGCACCCCCTAGTGTCTGTTATTACTTATCTATGGTCAAAGCAAAAGTGAAACTTATCTCCTCGCTGCGCGTTTGTCTTTTTAACACCTTAATCTAACAGCTGAAATGTCTCCTCAGCCTTCATTAGTGTCTACTGGAGCGGTTCATCACTAAATCAAACAAATCTGTGTTCACGATCTAAAATATGCAGGAAACATGCTGGAAGCAGACTGCAGCGCCAGGCATGTAAGCTGAATTTTTCCCCCAACAGGGGGCAGACTGGCACTCTGAAGTTGCAAGTGCGGTATTATGACCACAGAGGGTGGTGGGGGTCTGAGTGACATTTCATTAACCTTGTAAAGGGTCATTTTAGCACATACTGGCTCAAGAAAATTATTTAAAATCTGAAAAATTTGCATAGTATGGCTTTAAAACTTCAAAAACAGATAAGTTTCCAGTGGCTCCAGCTCTCATGGTATCCATAATCTCAACCAAATTCATCTTGTTTGTCTGCAGATATGCAAATTTGTGTGGCATTCAGACAACTCAAAGATATCTCCCAAATCTGTAGGATGTCAGTCGATCATTTTGAGCCAAGTAATGAGTAGAGGAAGTGGACAGAGAAAAAACAAACTGCAGCACTGATTGTTTCCTTTGCAACAAAGCAACACTGAACCAGATTCAAAGCTTAGAGTGACTCAGCTGTTGGAAATAAGACAACAGCCACCCAAGAGAAAAGATTCATTTTAACCCTACTGATGTTGCCAGGGAAGAACCGTCTGGGTCCTTGTTTCCAAGGGTTGAACACATTAACCATTGTATTCCTCTCAGCTTCTCACACTTGACTGCAGTGGAGCGCAGCAGAATCAACTGGTTGATAGTGTTATGTTAATTTTTTTTTCTTCTTTTACTGCTAACACTCAATAAGAGGTGGAAGAATGCAAGAAGAAAAGAAATGGTTGTCAGTGTTTGCATGTGTCAGGATATTATGCACATTAAAGGCTTCACAAACAGCTAGTAGCCTCTTATAAATCCCTAGCACGGCCAGAGCCATGCTGTGCACAGAACATAATAAGAGTCTGCTCTTTTTACCAGCCCACACATGCTGTAACAACCAAGAACATGTTATTTTGCCAAAGCAAAGAGCAGCCATTGCATTTGGCTGCTGACTGAATATTCACTTCCCACAGTCCTTGTTAAAAAAATGAGGAAACACTTGAGTTCAGACTGCTTGTAGAGGTCTACTTGAGGCTGTGCACAGCCTCACTAGAACCTCTACATAGATTCATTTAGAGCTCAGAAAACTTCCAACTCCTTCACAGTGTTTTATTTATTCTTAAAAAAATCTTTTTCATTGATTAAATTTTCATAGTTTAAAGAATTAAACAGGTGCTATTTATGTTTTCATGTTTGTTTCATGGCACTAGAGGAAATCTTTTTTAAGTTAAGAGATGTTAAATTAAATATCAAAAGATATATGGGATATTAGCGTTTTATCACATGATTATCTCCTGGCATTACAGATTTTTTTAAGATAAAGATTTGGGTTTGAGGGTGTTTTTTTTGTAATCTGAGTTTTGTAAGGTAGACAGTTTAAATCCTTCACTCCTGTAAACAGTCTATTTTTGAAACTCCCTTTAAAAAAACAGCTGGGGTTTCGGAACCATCGTTACTTCTCAGAGAAATATTTGGAAAAGCTGCTGGGAACGAGTTACACACAACGTTTCTAGCAGAAAGCATTCAACTATTGGCTTTTATTAAAAGACCCAATGATGTTTGTTAATGAAATTTGAAATTGTGTTTATGAATTTCATTTAAAACAATAACGTGATGCAGCTCTATGTGATGCTCCGAGCTGCGCTGGTGAATAAAAAATATGCACTCAAACTGCAGGAAGACAAGAGACAATGAGCTCTCTATGTTACTCCACTCATTCTAGGGGTTAGGGTGAGCAGTTATGTCTTTAATTAAGCAGAGTAAAAGTGAAATTAAAAATGCACTCGCATTTTCATTCGTTGATGGTCACTTTGAACCTGTTGCCTGCTAATTTGCACTGGCTCAAAAAAGATCACACCAGACTCTCTGTATGCTTAGTTATGACCTTGTACTTGACATAAAGGTTGTCATGCATAACACGAAATAACACGTATCTTTAACTAACATATATATATATAATGGAGTACCAGATTTTGTCTTCTGTTAGTTAAAGTTTCGTGTTATTTGTTCAAAGTTGCAAAACAATATTCAATTAATGCCAGATTCAGAAAATGACTAGAATCTGAAAATGTGCATGTAAGGAAAAGAAACCCACAAACTGTGTAGAGCTGTGTGATACATGTATTTTTCTCCTTTACAGTCACTGAGAAATCAATGTTAAGAACTAAGCTGAGGCATCAAAGACCTGCAGCCTATCTGACCTGCATAGAGCCCTACTGTGGGGTATAATGCAGCATTGTACACCAATTACTTAAAGACCCATTCATGCAGACACTAAGTAAATGCATAGGACCGTAAGATAGGGGTGCGGGGTGTGATACCATTTAGATCACTGCCTCCAGCCTTTATGACTAAAAAGCTTACACACATAAAAACTCAGTAAGGAAAACACATCAGAGGAACGTCTTTCCGATTAGAGAAAAACAAACCAAAGTTGTTGTTTTTTTTTTATTATTTTTTTTATAGCCTCATTTGTCCCTCCATGAAAATGGTGTTGCTAAAAATAAAACGTTGAAAGAGAACATAAATCAAAACAACACAAAATAATGTTTCAGTGTCCATGGAAAAGCCCCGGTGTCAGACATTCATTTGTTTCAGTCCTCTGTGTTTTTCTCCCAAAGCAGAACGGTCAGCAAAGCTCTGTATTACTGTAACACATGTCTGGTACTTTGAAAAATTAGCATCGGAATGAGCCCTTGCAGAGACAAGTCAGGCAACTGCAGTAATGCATTACTAAATTAGCCCTAAACACTACACAAGCCATTAAGAAGCATGTCAAAATCCAAGGAGGAAAAATAAAAGATACAAAATGCAACCAATAATGGGAAAACATTTTGCAACAACTGTTATTTGACTGCATTTCACCTTTTGTCTGATGAGCCAGCTGAGGGGGATCTTGCGCACACTAAATGAACACGCGTAGACACGCTACAAAAGAAGCACTGGCACTGTCAAAGAAACACAACTTAGCTTCAGCGAACACAGGGTTAAACCTTAGCTGCAGATATTCACTGCAGTCCAAAAGCATTTGGCTGATAGCTACTGAACAGCACAATCTATCTGTGCCATTTTGCTGCTATTGGACGTTTGTATCTATCTTAATTCTGCTTGTGTCTTTTTTTAGTTTTCTTAATCTGGAATACCGTTTTATTGCATATCATTTTGGCGAAGTAAAAACAGGAGCTAATATTTGGATTGTGTTTGGAAACTGGTGCCTACATAGAGTTTTTTTATGACAGCGTCCTAAGTATTTGTCAAAAACAAATTAAATGCCTCTTTTCTCACATTACACAGTAACACCACCTATTTTCAGTCAAAAAAACTTTATTGTTTTACTCTTTTAAATAGAAGTCACCCGTTGTTAGAAAATAGTTTCAAAGTACTTTCATTTCTAATATAATCTGCATGTTTTACTCAGTGTCTGACTTTAGGTTCATTTTTATATAGTTAGATTTTTTTTCCATATTTATATACTTATGTATAGGCATGTACAGGGAAAAAAAAGATGTTTTGCACACTTTTGTACAAAATAAAGTTACAGTCTTGCTCGTTGTGCATTCTATTGCATGGACTGGTGAGCAAGTAAGAGAAGATAACTTTGAGCAGAGTCTGAAATGGATCCACAGGGAGCTCAGATTTGGGTCTCCTGAACCTTTTCCTTGCCGTGAGTAGTCTTAATGACATAGGGATCAGCAATGGTGCTGATGTGGCTGTGGTGGTGTCTGACGGAGCGGTGAAGAGAGTTGTTCTGTGTCCAGTGGGCCCCGTAGCTCCCTTGTCTAGATGAGGAGGAGGATGACACATACCCAGGTTTAAATGTGTTGCTGTTGTGTTCCACTAATGTTGGCAGTACCAGGCCTGTGTCATCAGAGCCACTAGATCCAGATGTTGGTGGTGGAACAGGGGGAACCTGTTCCTCCATCTGTATAATTTCTATGGTCCTGGCTGCTGCCACTGTACTCCTCTGTTGATGCCTCTTACGCAGTTTATAGAATGCTATCAACATGGCAGCTGCCAGCAAGGTAACAGCTACAAAACAGCCAATTATGATTTTTGTGGTTTTCATCACCTCATCCAGGCTGGCAGGTGGCCCACTAGGGACTCTGGCAGTGGGAACTGACACCTGCCTTGGAGTCTGAGTATTTTGGAAAAGCACAGTTGGTGTGGAGATAAATACAGGTTGAAAGACTGAGGGCGAGGCAGGGACAGTGGGTTTGGGTTTTGGGGTCTCCTTCACTGTGGGCTCCAACATTATCACTGTCACAGTGGTAAAGTAGGACTCAGATATGTTCAGTTCAGCGTTGCTGACGTTTAGGTAGGCAGAGGCGTTGGAATTCCCTGCCATGTTGCTCACCATGCATGTGTAGACCCCTGTGTCTGATAGCAGAACATTGGAGAAGTTGAGAGTTCCATCGTTCAGGACAGATATCCTCGGATGAGCCGAGCCATGGGTCAACACGGTCCCATTGGGGAGAAGCCATCGGACTGAGCTCATGGTAGCTGTGCGACACTTCAGCTCTGCGACTCTTGCAGCTGAAATGTTCAAATCTCTTGGAGCATCGTGTATGACTGGAGCTGAACACTGAAATGTTGTCTGATCAACTTCCACCAGGTATCTCCCTCTCATGTGGACTGGGGTGTGGCAGCGTCCACAGCATGTGGAATTTGTGGGAATGTATTCTCTGAGCCACCAAGAGAGCCACACCACATCACAATCACAGCGCCAAGGGTTGTGGTGTAGATGGAGCTCCACCAGGTACTGTAGAGGAGTAAAGAGGTTATGGGGAAGAGATGATAAATTATTATGGGCCAGGTTGAGCTCTACCAAAGCTGTGATGTCATCAAATGCATTCCTCTCAATGGTTGTGATGGCAGAGTTCATAATCCAAAGTTTATGTAAATTCTTAAGCCCACGGAAGGCTCCAGGCTTTAGTTCTGGGAAAACATTCTCTGATATCTCCAACTCCTCTAATCCCACTAGAGGAGACAAATTTGGAAACTCCCTTAGACTGCACATCCCCAAATTCAGGTACTTGAGGTTATGAAGGCCCTCAAACGCCCCATCTGAGATGTACTCCAACTTCCTTAGTTCTCCCAGGTCCAGTCTCATGAGTGAGGGGACACGGTTAAAGGCATAAGAGGGTATGCTCTCAATAGGATTGTTCCTAAGCCACAATTCTCTTAACTTTGACAGATAGTCGAAAGCCCCGCTGGGTATGACTGTCAGTCGGTTGTCGAACAGTTCCAAGGTATTGAGACTAGTTAGGCCATTGAATGCCCCCACTTCAATCTGCCTGATGGCATTCCTGCCCAGCTGCAACACCTCCAGATGATGCAGGTTTCTGAAAGTGTCTGCCTGTATGGTCTCTATGCTGTTTTCCATGAGGTTCAGGTACCTGGTATTGGCTGGGATGTTTGGGGGAACCCTGATCAGGCCTCTGCGGGTACACACCACCTTGCTGAGCTGGTTAGTACAGGAGCACACACCTGGACAGTTCTGTGTGTTAACGGAGCCCGACTCAGGGCCTGTGGACTGGCACATACTGAGAGCAGGCACCATGAGGGAGAGCACGGCGAGCAGGATGGTGTTCCAGGTAGGCTGCACACTAACCTGGCCCAATGGACTCATGGTGTGGAGGGCTCATTATTCTGCATGGTGGGGGGAGACGGGACACACCAAAGGACAGACCACCCTATCCTGGCTGGAGCAACTCAAGGCTCCCAAGTTCCATCGACAGTGCAGGAAGATTCTGCGTCAACATTTTTGGTTTGAAGGAATGAAAGGAGAAACAGACAAGAGACAGAATGAGACAGATTAATAAAAGTGAAGCAGCAGATGAAAAGCAACGCAGCAATGTGACAAAGGGGTTGAGCAGCAGCACTAGAGCCTTACCTCATTAGTTTGAAAATGTTCTCGTCTTTTTCCAGAAGTTAAAAGCAGTCGTTCTGCCACACGTTCATTTATAATTCCTTCCCATGGAATGACAAAAGACCATTTTTTCTTGCCTTTTCCTTTAGGAAAAAGTGATGTGTCCCTCTTATTAGACAGGGGTACAAAATGGCTCCTGATTTTTAGGACTCAGAACAGGTTAAAAAAACACTCATAGCCATAGGTAAGGCCAGGAAGTCTCGGCAGGTGCCTGGAGCCTGTCTTCCCTCACTAACTCCCCCCCGCCAAGTTGCAGATTCCAAGATGCGGCTCCTCTGTGGATAAATCACAACGATCCATTACGCAGTTAATTGCAAGAGGAAGGGAAAAAAAGAGGTATGACTAACTGGAATTAAAGAAAAAATCCACTGTTCTCTCAGCTCCTGGTCCATGTGTTGGCTCGTCGGTTGGTCGCCTGTTTGGGTGAGAGACCTCCCTTACTGTGACTTTGCCAAGGGCTTGTCGGTCGCTGATTAGCCCTGTTGTGACAGAGGCTGAGAGACAAAAAAAAGGCTAAAGAACTCCCGGCACAATCATCCCCCTCTTCTCTCATCCTCTGTGTTCCTCTTGCTTCCTCCAAACGTTGAGCTGGCCCTGGTCAGAGCAGCTGCATGCTGCCGTGTGCACAGTTAGCAGTAATCCGTCTATTCCTCCTGGGGGGAGGGGGGTTGAGGGTGGTGGGAGAGATGGTGGCGCTGTGTGTGTGTGTGTGTGAAAGAGGGAAGAGAGAAGGGGATGCGCTGCACTGTCGGAGCTTCGCAAAAGCTGACGGAGGAGGGAGAGAGCACTCTTGTCCTTTTCTGCAATGAGAGAAGAGGATGACGCCGATTGTGGAAGTGGGTTCCCAACCAGTATCCATAAACAGGGAAAGGTGTTGAAGATTGTTTTCTCCGCTCTTTGTCCGTCCCCCAGGCGTTCTCCCGCAGTGTTCCTCTGCTCTCGTGTTTGTTAATTTTTCCTCCAGGGCTGAGGTAGTAAGTTGTGGCAGTTGGCCATGTGTATGGCTGTCAGACTTGCGGCTGGCTGGTGGACTACTGCAGTAGTCAGAGTAAAACACAGAGAGAAGGAATGGGAGAGCTTGAAAGGGAAGGAGAGAAAGAACCACTGACAGATCAAGAGCAAGAGAATGATAGAGTGTGTGAAGGAGAGTGTGTGAGTGTGTGTGTGAGAGAGAGAGAGAGAGAGAGAGAGAGAGAGAGAGAGAGAGAGAGAGAGAGAGAGAGAGAGAGAGAGAGAGAGAGAGAGCCACGCGAGCACTCTAACCGCCAGCCCACCGTCACAGAAACAGCAGGACCAGCATTCTTATCCTCATCTTCTCTCCTTGTTTATTCTCCATTCTCTCTCTTCTTATTTCCCCCCGTCCCCCCCCCACTTCATTGTGTGTCGGTGTTGCAGGCAGCTAAGATGCTTGCTCTGCCCCCTCCTTTTGTCCTTCAGTGGGAACGTGAATGTACTGCTGACGCACTCCTCTCAGCTGCTCAGCCAGCCTCAGAGCAGTGCATTGGTTTGATGCAGTGTTCCTGTGTATTAACACATTCAGCCTCCCCCTCCTCCCTTATCCCTTCTTCTCCATCCCTTCACTGTAACTATCTTCACCTCTCTTTCTCTCCGTTTCGGTCTCCGTTCCTAACACGTTCTGGCTCTTGCCTTCTTTCTTCGCTCAAACTCTTTCCTGTGTCGATCCTCACCGCTCGCTCGCCGTCTAGACGACACCTCCTTGCAACCAATTGTCAAAATTAAAGGATTTCCAAAGACTCCTGTTCCAATCTGACAACAGGTCAGACTTTTCATTTCAGCTGCACAACTGTTTTCTTTTTCAACCATTATCTTGAACGCAGCAGTGTGCCAGAGTTTTTCGCCGGCGATGGATTTTGCTGCAATTTCTTTTTCTCGTGTAAGACACTGTTTGCTGAGTGTTCCCCTCGTGCAGAAGTGCCGTCAAGCAAAATCAGAGTTGTTTGATGCATTAGATGTTTTAAAACTTGTTATGGGAGGGAGTGCTTGAGGGTGGGGCGAGGAGGGTTAGGTCAGGGGCTATGTGACATCACAGAGAGCTGAAGTGCTGACTTTGCTCCTCTGAGTCTGCTGGGCAGTCTTCTCTTGAGGGAGGAGAAAGATGAAAGAGCTAGCACATAGTTATCTCTTGGAAAGATGAGAGAAAGAGACTCAGAGAGAGAGAAGGGAGGTGGGGCTGGGTGGGAGGAGATATATCCACGTCCTTGGTGAAACGGGGGAAAGGAGCCTATAGAAGGAGAGAGAAGTGAGATAAATAGGGACATAGGAAAAGAATGAGGGAGACAGATGAGTGAACGCACTGCATGAAAGTCTCCTCAGTGAAATGGCAAGGAAAGCGAGAGGAGAGGGATGCGGATTAGGGGTGAAGAAGTGTTGATAGGGTTGGATTAAGTGTCGTTTCAATGCAGGAGAAGAACGCGTCCTCCAATTTTGGTTACTGACCACTTTCTTTCTTTCTCTTCCTTCTCTGTTCTTTGGAGTCTGGATCTCTACAATAAAACGATTTAAATCAAACTAAAAATAAACTTCCTTCTGTCAGTTCTAATTTAAGTAGGATTTATTAAGTAATTGACTAAAACGTTGCTATTTCACCATGTGCAGATGTTATTGAAACATATGTTGTGTGTCCACACAGCGTGATTTAATGCAAATGGAAGATGCATGTGTCACCATTCTGACTGTATTTTTTTTTCTTTATTCTGCTGCATTTATGTGGAAAACTTTGGTTAAATGATCTTTTCCTGTAAAAATGATGAAAGACCAACATAAATGTATGCATTTGACAAACTTATGTTCATAATTATCACATTTTTTTATCTAAACATTTTTATATAATTTATTTTAGGCGCGTCAAAAGAAAAATCTGTGGACTTTGTAGAGTTAGTTCTGTACTTATACAGCTTTCAGACGGGGTGTCACAGAAAACAAAAAGTCAAACTTACGTCAGTTTTCTTTGTGCATCAAAGAATGACCTTGTAGGGTCTAAAAGGGCAGAAAAATAAATGAAAAGAATAAACAAATCAAATGTATTTCATAGACATACGTCTGTGTTAACATTCCTGACAGGATGCAGAGGGGAATGAGTCAAGGGCAGGTGATGTACCTGCTCTCTCTTTTCATGTGCCTTTAAAGTGGAAACTGAAGGACAGCAACAAAAAAGTTAAGAGGCAAAGTGACAGAGATAAGAGGAAAATAAGGAGAATACAACTTAGTTAAAGGGATAGCTTGGATCTTTTAAAAGTGTTAATTTTGATAAGACATTTTTATTTACTTTTGGTCTTTTGAATAGATTTTTTTACATTTTAGTCACAATTTAGTCGTCCAATTTGTTTTAATTGTAGTTTTATTTCAGTGGACTAAAATAGATTTTTCTTCTGATGCAATAAATTTCTGTAAAGGAAATGTTAACTACACCTACTTAAAACTGTAACACAATATGAAAAATGTACATATATATATATATATATATATATATATATATATATATATATATATATACACATACATACTATATATATGGTGAAATCCTTTGTTTTACTGATTTTCTTTTTTTTTTAGATTGTTCCAGTTTTGTTGCATCTGTTGCTCTTGGACATGATCAGGTTGCTGCGTTTTTCTGACAGCTCAGTAGTTGTGTTGCACATGATCCATGTTGGGTATTAAATGATCTTCTCTTTGTAATTTGATCTATTTTGCAACATCATGTCACCAAACATTATGGGAACTAACTGTCTACAACAGGGGTGCCCAATCCTGGTCCTGGAGGGCCAGTATCCAGCACATTTTAGTGGTTTCTCTGCTCCAACACACTTGATTCAGTGCTTGAATCACCTGTTCAGCAGCTCGTCAAGCTCTGCAGAAGCCTGCTAATCACCTGCTGATTGAAATCAGGTGTGTTGAAGCAGAGTTAAAACTAAAACCTGCTGGATACCGGCCGTCCAGGACCAGGATTGGGCACCCCTGGTCTAAAATGTAAGTAATCTTTCTTTTTTTTATCAGCGATATAGACTTTGGTCAAGTCACTGTATCATATCTTGTTTTGAAGAGAGAACAAAAAGCCCTTTAGGTGAGACCGTTGATAAGAACCAGTTAGGTGTTTGTTCTCAGTCATAAAAAAGTTCCTCGGAGTACATTGACCATGATCTACAGCTGGAAAGTGACTTTTCACACCGACCCACTGAAAAATATGAACTGCCTCAGTGTGCAACTCCCCCAAAAAAACTAAACAATAAAATGACCACCATTTATTTTCTCCAGCTTACCAATGCCCACAATGTAGGGAACAGTCTGATATTAGTGTCCGAGGCAGAGCCACAGCTACACCGCTGGACTTTTTCTAGAGGAAACTAGCATATTCACAAATGAGCAAAAGGGGTATGCCATGAGACTTTCCTTGAATCATTTGAGAATTGCTTCAGCCGGATTCCTAAACCACCTAAAATAGCTCTTATTGGTGCTGAGAAGCAGAGATTGTATTCTAAGCCTTACACCACTGGCAAAGCTTCTAACTTAGCCCAACATTTTTAGAAATGTCCAAAACTAACAAATAAGAATTGTCAAGGTGGCTCTGGTCTGTATTTTCTCAAAATGTCAAAGACTATGCAGGAGATAGCATGAGCTCCAAGATGGATACGTTCATTATAACTTTAACCTACACCTTACCATGTCTCAGAAACCTCCACCAGTGTTTTGGTGCTGAGGAGATCTGTCCTCTTTGCAATGTCGCAATGCAAGCCTCCAGCACATCCTGTCGGGCTGTAAGACAGCTTTGTTCCAAGGCCGTTACAGGTAGCACAAGCGTTAGAGTTATGCAGAATTGAGGCCAGAGAATTACATCGAACGTTCTCTCACCTAGTAGTGGGTGGACTTTGAGTGTTGACTTGGAGAGACTTGGAGATGCTACTATGGCCAGACCTGATCATGTGATCAGAACCACGCAACACCATTCTGTTGGTAGATCTCAGTTATGTGGGAGGAGGGTTAGAGGCTGCCATTGAATGTAAGCATTCCAAGAACATGAACCTGGTAGAGAGTTACAAGGGGGCTGGCTGAAAAGTCATCATGTGCCCCGTTGAAGTGGGATGCAAGGGCTTTGATGGGTCCTTAACAATTCACCTGCTCCATGAGATGGGATGCAGGAGGAAGGTGTCAGAAAGCCATCGAAGAGCTGACAGAAGTGGATGAGAAGGGCAGCTTTTTTCTGTGTTTGTGGAGAAAGGATAGGAGTTGGGGGTCAAAAAACCTAGGTGATCAGTCAGGCACTGGTAGGGAGTTGCTGGAAGAAATCTCAGCCATCGTTCCGCCACTAGGAAATGTACTGGGATTAAAGGAGCAAAACATAATGACTGGTGGTCCACAGCTGATGCCCAGATAGGTGCTTAGAAGAGCACACCTGTGCAAATGCACTGGCGAAGGTGCAACAAGCAGCAATGCATTGCAGGTAAAACATCAACCATCAGTGCATTAGTTAAGATAAGGCATAAGACACAACTTTAGCTCTATTTGGTGAATGGAAGCTAAAGTGTGTTGTATTCTATCTCTCTCTCTCTCTCTCTCTCTCNATAAAAAATATATATATATATATATATATATATATATATATATATATATATATATATATATACACATACATACTATATATATGGTGAAATCCTTTGTTTTACTNGATTTTCTTTTTTTTTTAGATTGTTCCAGTTTTGTTGCATCTGTTGCTCTTGGACATGATCAGGTTGCTGCGTTTTTCTGACAGCTCAGTAGTTGTGTTGCACATGATCCATGTTGGGTATTAAATGATCTTCTCTTTGTAATTTGATCTATTTTGCAACATCATGTCACCAAACATTATGGGAACTAACTGTCTACAACATGGGTGCCCAATCCTGGTCCTGGAGGGCCAGTATCCAGCACATTTTAGTGGTTTCTCTGCTCCAACACACTTGATTCAGTGCTGGAATCACCTGTTCAGCAGCTCGTCAATCTCTGCAGAAGCCTGCTAATCACCTGCTGATTGAAATCAGGTGTGTTGAAGCAGAGTTAAAACTAAAACCTGCTGGATACCAGCCCTCCAGGACCAGCATTGGGCACCCCTGGTCTAAAATGTAAGTAATCTTTCTTTTTTTATCAGCGATATAGACTTTGGTCAAGTCACTGTATCATATCTTGTTGTCCAGTAATCGGAAGGTTGCAGGTTCGATCCCGGCTCCGGCCAGAGAATGCTGCTGTGTGTCCTTGGGCAAGACACTTAACCCTCCTTGCCTGCTGGTGGTGGTCGGAGGGACTGGTGGCGCCAGTGCTCGGCAGCCTCGCCTCTGTCAGTGCGCCCCAGGGCAGCTGTAGCTACATCGTAGCTCATCCCCACCAGCGTATGAATGTGTGTGTGAATGGGTGGATGACTGATTGTGTTGTGAAGCGCCTTGGGGGGTTGTAGAACACTAAGAAGGCGCTATACAAATACAGGCCATTTACCATTTACCATTTGTTTTGAAGAGAGAACAAAAAGCCCTTTAGGTGAGACCGTTGATAAGAATCAGTTAGGTTTTTGTTCTCAGTCATAAAAAAGTTCCTTGGAGTACATTGACCATGATCTACAGCTGGAAAGTGACTTTTCACACCGACCCACTGAAAAGTATGAACTGCCTCAGTGTGCAACTCCCCCAAAAAAACTAAACAATAAAATGACCACCATTTATTTTCTCCAGCTTACCAATGCCCACAATGTAGGGAACAGTCTGATATTAGTGTCTGAGGCAGAGCCACAGCTACACCGCTGGACTTTTTCTAGAGGAAACTAGCATATGAGCAAAAGGGGTATGCCATGAGACTTTCCTTGAATCATTTGAGAATTGCTTCAGCCGGATTCCTAAACCACCAAGCCTTACACCACTGGCAAAGCTTCTAACTTAGCCCAACATTTTTAGAAATGTCCAAAACTAACAAATAAGAATTGTCAAGGTGGCTCTGGTCTGTATTTTCTCAAAATGTCAAAGACTATGCAGGAGATAGCATGAGCTCCAAGATGGATACGTTCATTATAACTTTAACCTATGACACCTTACCATGTCTCAGAAACCTCCACCAGTGTTTTGGTGCTGAGGAGATCTGTCCTCTTTGCAATGTCGCAATGCAAGCCTCCAGCACATCCTGTTGGGTTGTAAGACAGCTTTGTTCCAAGGTCGTTACAGGTAGCACAAGCGTTAGAGTTATGCAGAATTGAGGCCAGAGAATTACATCGAACGTTCTCTCACCTAGTAGTGGGTGGACTTTGAGTGTTGACTTGGAGAGACTTGGAGATGCTACTATGGCCAGACCTGATCATGTGATCAGAACCACGCAACACCATTCTGTTGGTAGATCTCAGTTATGTGGGAGGAGGGTTAGAGGCTGCCACTGAATGTAAGCATTCCAAGAACACAAACCTGGTAGAGAGTTACAAGGGGGCTGGCTGAAAAGTCATCATGTGCCCCATTGAAGTGGGATGCAAGGGCTTTGATGGGTCCTTAACAATTCACCTGCTCCATGAGATGGGATGCAGAAGCAAGGTGTCAGAAAGCCATCGAAGAGCTGACAGAAGTGGATGAGAAGGGCAGCTTTTTTCTGTGTTTGTGGAGAAAGGATAGGAGTTGGGGGTCAAAAAACCTAGGTGATCAGTCATGCACTGGTAGGGAGTTGCTGGAAGAAATCTCAGCCATCGTTCCGCCACTAGGAAATGTATGGGATTAAAGGAGCAAAACATAATGACTGGTGGTCCACAGCTGATGCCCAGATAGGTGCTTACAAGAGCACACCTGTGCAAATGCACTGGCGAAGGTGCAACAAGCAGCAATGCATTGCAGGTAAAACATCAACCATCAGTGCATTAGTTAAGATAAGGCATAAGACACAACTTTAGCTCTATTTGGTGAATGGAAGCTAAAGTGTGTTGTATTCTATCTCTCTCTCTCTCTCTCTCTCTCTCTCTCTCTCTCTCTCTCTCTCTCTCTCTCTCTGTGTGTGTGTTTTATCTGATAAGTTTGGTTGATAAATGAGGAGCCTTTAAGTTTTACAGAATGATGCATCTGTAACTGCAAAATGACAAAAACGAAGGATTGAACATTCAGGCGTTATATAAATATGTGGTAACTGAGTCATCTTTCACCTATTATTTCTATTTACCGTGTCCTCACAGGGACAAGCTTTTTTCCATAAATAATAACATATAGAAAGTTTGCTGAACTGATCCCTTTTCATTACCGCGCTGTTGAGACATAAGCAAAATTGCTGTTTAGGACAAAACAGAAAACTCTTGCAAGGAAACATTGAGAATGTGGTAAAGTTTGCAGAACGTTGGTAACAATACCACTCAGTGCTGGTGCAGCTGTGAGGTTGTTAAATATGATTTTTAAATAGGAACAGGAATCTGTTGACATCCTGCTCTACAAAACTCAAGACGGCGAAGGAAAATTGAATGTAACAGGAAGCTGAATCATCGAAACCCAATAAAACATATATATGTTCCTGCTCCTGCAAAATTATTCATTTGTGTTTTCCTGCATGTTTGGAGCTAAATTAGTCGGGGAATTGCAACCTCTCCTTAGAGTTCAAGTTATGCTTTTAGATGCCTGAGACCCCTTTAAGTCATCCATGGGGATGCTGTCACCTCACAGTTCTATTCTGTCACACGTTCTACTAATTTACCGTCTCTGGCAGCGCTCACTTTTGTTGCTGACTATTTCAAAATAAGATGACTAGTAGCAGATCCTCTTGCAGATGTTTGCGGCTGTGAGACTGTGTGCTGACCAAGTTGTCACAAGTCAAAACACATCCAGGTCAAGTTTCTAATAAGCCATGACTAATGGTGTTTCTACCTGCTGCTGAAGCTAGCAATAAAATTGAAATAATCATCACACGTTCCAGCAACTACACATATCTACTTCAGCTACTGAACGGCATGCTGCTAAATCAACAGCTAAGTTACTGTAAGGCTTTGACCAATGCACCCCCACGTTGTTCTTTAGTTAGAATGGACGGATCTATTTGGATGATAGCACTGGCCATTACTTTCCCTTAGCTACAGCCTGATGTCTCTTGGCCTCTGTGAATCCCTCACAACTCAGTCGGTGCTTAGTGTGGCAGGTCAGCAAAATGCTGGAGCAGCATTTGGCCTGAGAACAGAGTGAATGGTGTGAGAGAGCAGACCGGTGGAAGCAGATCAATGTGGCCTGTATTCATTAACCCTCACTCACAGCTCCCTTCCCTCCCCAATCACCACCCCGCCATTTTAGGACAGCAGGAGGTGATTTATTAGCTGTCCTGGCTCAGTCAGCACCATCGACCAACAATCTGAAGAGGGTTGACTCACACCAGGATATACATTTCCCACACAGTGAGCTGAACTTGGTGATCTGACACCATTGAGAGCAGACTCCTCCTACAGAAAGTGAGATGATCAACATACGCTTGTTTCTATTTGGAGACAAGGAGGCACTGAAGCAGATGTGTTTAAATTCTAACAATAGAAGGATGATGCAAGAGGTAAAATATGGTGCTCCTGTTGGCAGTTCCATTTTGACATGTGAAAGCATCAAATCCTTAACATTTAAATAAGTCTAAAGTTACAGCTGAATGTTTGAATCTAAACATAAATGTGGTAGTTTTGAACAATATAGTGCAAATTCAGCCCAAATCCAAGTGGGTTAACGAAATTCCCCATCTAATATCTCAAAGTCCCATTAGTGTTATTTTGTGAGTCTTTTTAATAATGGATTATTTATCAATGCGTTGCAAAAACCTTTTTTTTTCCCTTTATGTCCTTAAATGAAAACACAAACAAAATATCTTTAACCAGCTTTACTTATCCAGTGTAATCTATAAAATCAAACTGAAGAATATCACAATTACAGTTCTGAAAAATGTGATACTTTGCACATCTAGATTGAGCAATATTAGCCTCTTCTTTACAGAATTGTTCACGTTTGGTCAAATGGTAGGTGTTGGTGGATTGCAATCTTCAAATCTCTCCATAGATTTCTGATGGGATTTAGATCTGGGTCCTGACTGGGCCACATGAGGACATTTACCAGCTCAGTGGTCTAGTGGTAAGAGTGTCTGCCCTGAGACTGGGAGCTCAGGGTTCAAATCCCAGTCTGGTCATACCAAAGACTCCAAATGGGACCCAATGCCTCTTTGCTTGACGCTGAGCATTAAGGGGTTGGATTGGGGGGGTTAAGCCACTGATTTTTTCCCCAAGTGCGGCTGTGTCTGCAGCTCACCGCTCCCCCAGGGGATGGGTCAAATGCATAGAACAAATTTCACACACAGTTGTGTGACAACTACTGGGACTTTAACTTTTTTCTCCTTCAGTCAACATGTGGTTTGCTGTGTGCTTTTGAATCGTTGTCATGGTGAAAGGTGAATCTTCTGCCCATCTTCAACCTACTGTCAGAGGGTCAGTTTTCTTTAAGAGTTTGATGGTATTCTACCCTAACAAGAGCCCCAGCCCCTGAGGCAGAGAAACACTCCCATAACAGGATGTTACCACCTCCATGCTTTACTGTAGGCATGGTGTGTTGTGGATGGTAAGCTGTATTAAATTTACACCAGGTGTACCATTTGGTTAAATGTTGGTCTCATCTGACCATAAGACCTTTTTTGATTTGGCATCAGAATCGTCAAGGTGCATTCTGGCAAAACTCAGACAAGCTTTAATGTGGCCTTTCTTCCTCCTGAACAATTGCCACATCTGTGGAATTGTTGTCACAAGCACAGAATGACCACTCTGCCATAAAGTCCTGTAACTCCTTCAGAGTGGCTATCGGCCTCTTGGTAGCCTCTCTTAGTTTCCTCCTTGCTCTTCCATCTAGTTTGGAGGGACAACCGGATCCAGGGAGGGTCTTAGAACCAAACACTTGCCACTTCTTTATTATAGACTTTACTGTGCTCCTTAGCATTGATAAAGCCTTTGAGATTTTTTTGTATCCATCTCCTGCCTTATGTCGGTTCACAACTCTTTCTCTGAGATCTTTTGAAGGAGGCTTTCCACCCAGTTGTTTGCTGTCAGTTGCACTACCAAGCAAGAGAATGCTATCCTGGCAAGCCATATATGTGAATATATAGTCTAGCCACGACCCATAGGGAGAGCTCAGTCGTGGGGTAGAATCTGTGGTTGTCATTAAAACCATCTCCGCATGCTATTAGACAACGAACAACAGGGCAGTCTTCCATACACCGTCGTAGAAGACGCAAATACATCCTTTTTCTAAATAAACGTAAGTACCTCTGTTTGCTCTTGACTCAAAGAAAAGCTCAAGTCTAAATAGTTCAAAGTTGATGTCAAAGCCGTCGCCATCTTAGTTTCACTCTGTCGCATCATCCCGTCCACCACACCGATGGAGGGCTTTGATTTTTAAGCCACAATACTAGTCTGGGTTGCTGAGGTTCCAATGGAGCGTGACTAGACTAACATGTAGAGCAAAGTCATTTTGCTTCTGCTTCTGTCTGTCTAGATTTCTAGGCTAAGAGAATGCTCCAGGAACAGCTGTTTTTATGCTCCACCAATCACATTGATTACAAATGATCACAGGTGGAAGCTTCTCTGCTAAGGTGATGGTGGTTCCTTCCCCTGACTGAGTTGTTTGGAGGGGTGGGGCGGGGTGGGGGGTAACTTGAACTCATGTTTTTAAATTTATAATTGTATGTTGCATTGAACAAGTAAAGCTGATTCTGTTTCAACTTAAGGCTGTAAAGCAAATAAGACTAAAGTCTTTCAGAGGGGAGGTTATTTTCTATACCCAATCTAAATAGGAAATGAGCCACAAAATAAAGCTTCAATTTTAAAACGTTTAGTCTAAAAATATTTTTCAACTGCCTGCATAATTTGAATTTCTGATTAAACCCGTAGACATAACATTTTAATTTATATTGTGGTGGGAAAATGGGAAGCTAAAGGTGACAAATTATAGCACTTAAAATGCTAAATGTGGGAAAATGTAGCTTTTTTTAATGTACCACTTTACAACCGACAGTATTAGCAGAGCAACAACACCAACTATTTTATTAGTTGAAAGTGAAATGTGATGATTTGCAGGCTTGACTTTGCATTACACTACTAAACTGTTTTCACCAGTTTGTTGATTTCTCTGGATAAAATGTGTCATCTAGACCGTCCAGATTCTGCTCGCTATCCAGCCCTGACACCCAGTTACTTTAGGACATTGCCACATGAACAAAACACTGCTTAGTTCACTTCAACTTAATTAACAACATTTGCTGCACAAAGACAACTTACATGCCTCAATGCTACCTCTTTGAGCTTGCTCAATCAATTAAATTGTTTAATTAACATGAGTTACATGCAAAAATTACCGACCAGCAATAAAACCTGACAGGAGTTTGGCCAAAGAAATTCTTGACACTAGTCAATAAAGGCTTGTTGGATTTTCATAACCCTTTGCAGATCTGCTAAACACACACTTGACCCTTTTGTTTTACCAATCCATCATAAAAAGTCACATCTTGTCTGACAAACAGCTTGTAACAGAAATACTGCAGCTCAAAAGATTGTATTGATTTCACTGTGGTGAGCAAACGGTAGGTGTTTGGTGGCTGGGAAATAAACACAGAGTAAATTGGGTAATTTCCTAATCCCATGTCTCCCACTCAGAGAGAATCTGCACATCTGATGGAAAAAAAGACAGAGATGAATGAAAAATGAGCAGTTCATGTAAGATTTTTCTCTCTCTCTCTCTCTCTTTGAATGAGTAAACCAGCAAAAATAGAATATCTCAGGTCATGCAAAAACTCTAAATCTAACCACTTTACAGCTATCAGTAAATACTGACAACAGTTTAGATTATTGTGCTATTTTTCATGTTCAGGTAATATATGGGTTGTGAGGAAAACTGTAAACCGTTAATATGGTGGCACACCATAAATCAGCTCAGTGACAATAAACAACACCACTACCTCCCATCTTCTGGGAAATCATCCTTCAACAGGTCGGTGCATTTATTTAGCCATGTTTCACATCTGGATGCTCAAACTCTGTTAATTAGATTTGGGTATCTAATTAGTGCCATGATTGATTTTGTGCGCTTGGATTAAAGTGTTTATCCTTAGTTTTTTATGTACAACAACTGCATTCATGGACAACACACAGTGTTTGTTAACTGATGACCTTCACACATGCACAGTCATCTGTTCATCTCTGTAAGGAGGTGGGTAAATGTGTAGGTGTTACATTTGTTTCAAGTGGTTAGGGATGATTCTGAGCACCGTGCACTGTGTGTTACACAGAACCTACGTGGAAAGATGTGCAAAATGTTGCTCATTCGTAATTTAAAAGTGTGGTGAGCAACACCGGTTCAAACAACCAGATAAATATGCCTTGAGCACATTTTGTGATCTGGCAAAATTTGAACATTTTAAAGGTTTTGTTTTTTTTATTATTCATCTGACTGTTATAATATCCTGTTTACACAAGGCAAAGCAGGCCGAAACAGGCTTACACATTTTGGAACATTTTAAAGCAGATGTTCACTGTGAAATGCATAATACTTTTTTTAAATACAATCGGTCACGGTTCAAATGCGTGCTGAACATGAAAATAATCCTCTACCCCTATTTTCCACATTAGCAGCCAAAAGAAAATATGCGGGGAAACGCTCAGGTCAGAAAAAGCCAGTTCCTTCTACGTCACAAGGAAATATTTGCATTCACTTTGGCTGTGGAAGGCTGTTGATGCAGTGGCCAGGAGCGAGCAGAGCACATCTCAGCTAGTAGAAGCTAACCGTTAGCATCAGCAACTCGACAACATGGTAGAACTCGTTCAGGCTTTTGTTCTTTGTGGCTATAACGCATCGTCGTCTTTTTTACCCAAGAGAGAAGAGCAAACTGAGGTAGTGGAGGAGTTGCGTTGCTGTTAGCCAATCAGAAGCAAGATCTCAGCATATCATGAATATTGAGGACTAAGACTTCAAATCCTGCCATATTCCACACCCCTTCTGGCTAACTTCTACTTCCTGAAACTGGATCGCCAGAGCTTTTTTCTAACAGAGAACAACTTACAAGGCTCAAGTTCATACTAGAGATCACACCAGATTTATTGAAAGAACGAGTGTAGGCCCACTGTAATCCAATTTTAATTGCTTTATTCTAACTTTGCTGTATTATGATGTTATGGCGTCTCCATCATTAGAAATGTATATTTGCAGCATCATGTGTAGAAACTCAACATCTGCAAAGTGGTAAAATCTCAGATGCATTTGTTTTTGAGTGAATCTTTTTAGCTTATTTTCTTTTCTATGATCACCCTCCTAGAAATTGTTACAATCCTGTTCCTCGAGCTCCACCTTATTTCTAATCACCCCAGAACTCCTCCCCCTTAGACCCAAAACTTCCCTAGTATACCAGAAACCAGCCTTCATCTCACCAGTCATTCCCCTACTCAGCCCTAACCAGCTTCAGGACTCCACTACCCATCATGTATTGCACTGGACATCCTCCCATGTCACCAGCCTGGGGTATTTCAGGAAGTCAGAGTCACTGCTCACGGCTTAGTCACCGCTTTGGCATTTCATTTCAGCGTTTCATGCCTGACCTGACCCCGTTCCAGAGCTCTTCCAGTTCCAGTCCAGTCCTGTCGACTACCAGTAAGTCGCTCTCTTTATTCTGGAGCTGCACGCGCTCCCGTTTCCGTTTGAGCTGCGCCCGCGCTTTCTTTATTAACTGCATGTCTGTTCAAACCCAGTGTCAGTTCACTCCGCGCTTGGGTCATACAACACGCCACATTCCTACTCACGCTTGTGTCTGTTCAGTCCAGTCCTTAGCCAGTTCCTGACAGAAATCTTCCCTCACTAGAGCCAGATCTGTTTTTATTCTCACATTGTTTCAATACAGGTTTCTCCTTTGAACACCATCTTTAGCTGAACTGGTGAAAAATATAAAACAGCCAAAAAGTGCAGTGTACATAAAAATAAAATGTTAAAACAAGATAATAAAATAAGAGATGTTTAAACTAGCATACTGCTGTGATAATGGTGTTTGTGTGTAAAGCTTGCTCAGCTATAACACATATGGTCTGACATACACACGTTATGGAAAGACAACCTAACATTTGATTGTTCGTCTCATGGAGATTGCAATCATTGCCGTGTCCAGACAAAAATGTTAGCATGTGGCGTTTTTGAGGCATACATTTGCGCCCTATGTATTTATTTAATATAACCAAATCAGGAACAACGAAGGCGTTTCTCTCTGCCAATATTGAACAAATTCATTTTTTTAAGCTACAGAAGCAAATCCATTTGCCATAAAAGATTTACCAGCCTCATGGCAATATGAAGCTTGTCCGGTTTCTATTTTATTTCAATTAGTAAAAGAAAACAACAAATTAATAACAGGATTTCTTACAAATGAATCCAGAAGCTATTTTTTAAACACCTTTAGGGGCAAAAACACTCTAGCATGCAAAAGCACATCCCACTATTCTGGAGATGTGTGAAGGCAGTGTGCTGGATGGACTCCCTCACCTCTCATATGCAAATAACTTTCCCCCATGCAGCTCTGTGATTGGCCTGCTGTTATTAATATTCTGCCAGCGTGTGACTTCGTTAGCCCGGAGTTACAGTGCCAACAGGCAGCACTAAAAAGGGACTTTGTCAATGTTTGATGTCTCATGAAGTGATGCTGTGTGTGTGTGTATGAGAGAGAGTGTGTGTTTTCTAAGGAGATTCAAAATTGAGCAGCAGGAGACACCATTTCTCACTGACATCAGTGGGAAGTGGCCAGCTTCTTATGAATTTGATTGTAAAAGCATTTTCTCCATAAAGACCCGGTCTGTTTGCTCTCTCGAGCAGCGAGCCGTGCAGAAAGCTCCATCCTGCTTCTCCATCCGGAAAGTCTGAGTACAGGTATGGTTTTATTACCGCCCACATTGGAAAATGCACCTTTTGGTTTTGTTATCCAATCAAGCCCTCCAAATCTGTTCCATGTGGTAAACAACAACAAGCAGTTCTCATTGAGTCATACGTGCCATGCTATACCAGTTTGTGATGTGAAGCCTAAACTATCTGTGACATATTCGCCTGTGGGCAGGCTTCAGTCACTCATTGTCACACTAAATCGCTCTGTCAGTGCTGTATTTCAACAATGGCAGCATGTTCTCAACACAGATCAAAAGGTTTGTCATGACAAGGGCCTCTCAGTTTGTGTGTGTGGATGTCTGTAAAGGTGTGTGTAAGGGGGAGTACAGTAAATCCCCCTAAACGGGCTCTTTTGACCCTCAGTGATTTTGTTTCGCTTGACACAAACCGTCTTGTGTTCTCTCCACGTGCTGCTAAAAGAAAAGCATCAGCGTCTAATTTGAAGTCAATACCAACTGGTATTATGTCAACAATTGCACTGTTGAAGCCATTTAAAGGTGTGTGTGTGCACAAACACAGTACTGCAAACACATGCGGCTGGTTTTAAATTCCAAAAGCTGAATGAGTCCTACGCAGCGGACGCTCATAAAACGAGCCTCATTTTCCTAATTCCATCCCATTCAAATATTGCACGTTCTCTAAAAAGGATTTAAGTGTCAGGTGTTTTTGTATCGAGCTGCCAAGTTTGTCTGTAAGCAAATTAGTTCTTAAAAAGAAAAATGAGTTAGAGGTTCAGAAAATAATTATTTCTCTTCACTCTTTTTATTGCCCACACTACAAAAAAATAAAAAGGAAGCTGAAGCACCCAGAATAATACATCCAAGATCTTTTAAATGCACGTGTCTTCATCAAAACTTTCTCATATATGTAGTCCCATTAGATTTGATGTGTTGATATTATTTTTCTGGTTTTTATTTTTAACATCTGGACCTGAATAAATTATACTTGAATGCATTAACTTGGATTTTTGATTTAATTTTTTTTAAATGAGAGGTCCTTTCTATATGTGAGTATGAGTTTGCATGTTTTTAGGAGAACTTGTTCATTATCACATTGTTTCGTTTTGATTAGAGATGCTCTATATTAGCTTTTTTATCGATATCCAATATAACAATATTGTCTGACTCTTAATTTCCAATACCGTTATAAACGGATATTGAAAAATGATGTGTCCTCTAAAACATTTTAGATTACTAAAATTAAATATATCTCCTATCATGCATGCTTACATTTTAAACATGTTCTGTGCAAAATGGCAACAATTCAGTTTAAGTTAGGAAAAGTGCCGTATTTCATTTGTCTCCAACAACAGCAGAGTTGGAGACTAAGCATGATGCTAAGATGTGTTTATTAGATTGTAATGTACCTTTTCTTTTTCTTCATGTTGCAGCTATGGTGGCAAAACATTTATAAAGCTACACATAGCTACTGCTGTGATGACAGCATACGCCGTAGACCTCAGATCTGTTGTATTTTGACATTTGTAGAGAGAAGTATAGCTGAAGAGTTTGATGTGTATGGTATGTAAAAGTTGGGTCATTAAAAGACTGAAAACCGATACCAATATTTCCGATATTAAATTTTAATGCTGATATTGGCAGATATCAATGGTAGGCCGATCATTTTGAACATCCATAGTTTTGATTATGTACTTAAAGGGATATTTGAAATTGGAATTGTCATAAGCAGAAGTTTTACAAACCCTCCAGTGAAATCCACTATGTGTGCAGCAGGGAAACCAATGCCTACTGTAGCTGTTTACATCACCATCTAAAGCAGGTAAGATATTAATTGTTCATAACCTTTCCACAGAAACCTCCTTCAAAAATTGTGAACTATCCGTTTTAGAGGTTTTTGGTTTATGCGTTGTAAAACACACCAGTTGTTAGTTTATAGTACAACTATAGTGTGATATTTATTATACAATCAAAAGAAAAAAGGAAAGAAAATTCAGTTAAAAGGTACACAGAACTGCAGAAAAACTCGACTGATCCTATTACAGTTTTTCTCAGTTGCTAAAACACTAAACCCTGTTGTCTGAACCAAATGCTCAGTTGCTTGAACCCACTGATTGAATCAATCACTCTTTTGGCAAAACCATAAGCACGTTTCACCTGTTTAGACACCACTTGCCAACACATTTTCATTGTGATGCACCTGTGCTGCATAATGGTGAGCACAGGTGACAAACACCAGTCACAAGTAAAGCACAGGTGTCACCACCTGAACACAACAACTAAAAATTGATCAATTTAGAGAAAGGGAGAGCAGCTTTCAAGAAATGTGTCTTAGCAATCGAGAAAAACTGTAATAGCAATGTGAAATACAAAATGATTAATGCAAAACAAAAACAGCAAAACATTCTAATTTGTTTTTTTCTTCACAACCATTAAACATGCATGACATCTACGTTGCAATATACAACATTTTAAATACCGCTGGAAACTACTAATTGCTTTGTGAAAAATGGTGATGGTCTTATCAGAGCCTGCAGCTCCTCTCCCTCCTCGTGCTTCATGTTTACTCCTCTGTACTGTTATTGTCTGGATTTTGTGTGTGTGTGTGTGCGTGTGTGTGCATGCTTGTAAGTCTCTTTGAGAACAAACACTTTTCTGATTTTTCTTGCACAAACAGCATACAGCTTTACATTTAAAACAACTCGCATCTCCAAGGGGTCAAGATCGGTTAGATTAAATCTAGATATGGAGATCTAAAGGCTGTTTTATGTCTTTGTAATGGCCACCTCACAAAGAGAAAAATACCATTTTAATGGTTTCAGCGTCGTCTTTTGGTTGATTTCATCGTTTGTGTTTTAGCCGCTAAATCAGGCGCTACATACCAAGCAGCTCCATGCTGCAGTGAAAGCTGCAGACGGTTATCGGATCATTTAAATGTAGATTTAGGACTGCATGCAGACTACCAATATATCTGTCACCAGCTCCCTGCAGGGGGTTGGTGTTCACAATATGAATCATTTATTGTATTTTGTGCTTCCATCCACATGCCTTCATGGTATCACAGTCCACACATGCAATTGTTAACGTGCAAATGTATATATGTACATGCATTTGTCACTTTGGGGTTTCTGACTCTTTGCACATTGATTCGTATGGATGGTTGAACAGATGGCAAGCCGGTTAAACGAGTAAAGCAAAAATTAGACACAAAAAGCATCTTACTCATAAAGAATGCTAATGTGAAAAAGGGAATGTGTTCAAATACATTTATTTGAGATTTAGGAAACAAAAAACACTGAAAATATGACTAACCACACTACAGATGGGCTTCTGTACAGCGTTACGACATCTTTATTGTAATTTCTCTAAAAGTCCCTTTTTCATGAGAGAAATTCTGTTTTTAATCTATATCCTCAGCCTTACCCTGAACTTTGATATGGGGATTATGCGCTCTAAAGGCCGGGTAATTTGATATTCATTGATTGAGTCAAGAGCCAATCTGAAACTGAGGAATTGTAGTTATTGCTATTGATTTCAATAACTAGGCTGTTGCAGTTCATTTAGTGCAGCTGTACTCAATACAAAAAAGTGAACTCTTTCCGTTCGCCTGGAAAAAATGCTGCTTGGTTCTGCGTGTTACTATGAAACCTTCTGTCTCTGTGGCATGGTAAACTCAGGTGAAATTAATCATCTGAACTGCTGACAGTAAAACCCTGAGACTAACTTTTGCACCATTACAGTAACAGAATGGATTTGGTGTGTGTATACACACACACGTTACAGCCCCATAGAAACTCAAAATCCAGCCTTTCAATAAGCCCACAAAGTCTTTTAATTTATTTTAGTCCATGGAGACGTTCCCCTAAAGTTTCTACTGATCCATTAAATAACTGGTTATTTGTTTCAGTCTCTCTTGAGAAACCACATGGAGCTGTTGATAAAAACATTTTTTCAGGACCATTTAATGCTGCATATCAGGGTCTGGATGGAGCTAATGGTAATTTTCAATGATATAATTTAAATCTACATCCCTTTTATACAAAAACATGTCATTTATATCATGAAATACCCCCCCCCCCCCTAAAAAAAAGTAAATAAATAAATTAGACCATTAAAGGTGGAATATGGAACATTTTAATAAAAAGCTACATATATTTTTTTAATAATACATCCATGGGGTATTTAGATGTGTGCAGAATGAATGTACGGTTTTTCTTTTGAAAGCTAAATAAAAAAAAATAACCAAAATTTTATTTTGACGGGTACGATACTGGGTTTATGTTTACATCCACCAGCCACTAGAGGGCACCATTGCAGTAAACAGTTCGCTCGGCATGGCGAGGCTGGGACTGTGTAAAATGGCGGACTCGACAAGTCAAGCAGTTGATTCTGAACCCAGAAAATGTTCTAACAGTAAATACTGTTGTAAAATAAACTTACTAATAAAAAATTGTTCTTACCCTGTATGATTTGTCACTGGACATGGTGCTGGTCACTTCACATATCAGCAGTGAACCAAAACTTAGACGGCTGGAAAATTTGTTCTGTTGTTGCAATACCACCGGTAAACACTAGGAGTCACCAGAGTTTCCATGTTCCATATTCAACCTTAAATGTCTATTAAATTCAACCTACCTGTATTTA
>SSNS01000406.1:341934-356106 GCA_006937985.1 Aphyosemion australe | reverse complement strand
TATGTGTGTGTGTGTGTGTGTGTGTGTGTGTGTGTGTGTGTGTGTGTGTGTGTGTGTGTGTGTGTGTGTGTGTGTGTGTTCCAGATATTATCGGCCTACTATTGACATCGGTCGATATCGGCATCAGAAATTAGCGGTATCGGTTTTCAGTCTTTTGATGACCCAACTTTTACGTACCAACACAAATTATACATCAAACTCTTCAGCTACTTCTCCTCTCTCTCAAAATGTCAGAATATGACCAATCTGGGGTAAAGTTTTTGAGATAATTTAGTTTATTTGGCTCAACTTATGAAGTGAATCACAGCACGTAGCTACATGTAGCTAGACAGCTCACAGACGATTAAAACAAAAACAAGAATCTTCACCCAAGACTTGCTTTTCTTATCTGAAGATCTATATAAATGTTCTATCACCGTAACTACACTATACACAAAACAAACAAAAAAATACTAACTAATACACACATTTTAGCGTCATGTTTAGGGAGAATGAGACTCAACTGCTGTTGGTGACAAACTAATCATGGCACTTTGCCTATTACTAACTTAAATATAAGTAGTTTTGCACAGAAAATGTTTACAATTTAATTTAATGTGATGGTAGTAACCCAAAGTGTTTTAGAATTTCTTTTTATATGAGAGGAGGACACAGCATATATCAGTATCGGTTTATATTGGCATCGGAAACTAAGAGTCAGATATCGGTAAAAAAAAAAAGCCAATATCAAGCATCCCTAATATAATACGTATACATTTTTTTTCATCATAAACTTTTTCTACAACAGAATACTGAAATTTTGATTAGTAGGTGAAAAATGTCCAGGCAGATGATAAGGTATAAGATGAATGCATGTTGGAAATACCGACAGCAGTGTATAAAAGATTTTTAATAACATTACTGACAGTGCAGAAAACATTTAACAAGGTCAGACAGCCAGAACAGCGAGAGCCGGCAGAGAATTTTATACCATTTCTTCATAAAAAGACAGAATCAAGAACCATAACATTGACATATTTCAAGCTTATATGTTCAGTATGTTGGTGAGCTTTGTTTTGTTTTTTCTTCCTTCTCGTATTCATCGTAGTTTGAGATTAGTCAATGCAAGCTCATCCATCACCAGTTCTCCTTTTTAATGCTGGTAATTCACATGTGTGTGAATGCTGTCAGTCATTGCTGACTGCTGTGTGAGGAGTGATGAAGAGCCTGTGGTTGTGCCAAGAAGAAATCCTAACTGAGGAAACAAAGGGTGCTTTGAAGTGGGAATGAACAGAGGTCTAATTCGATGGGAGCCGCTGTTCCCCGACCGCATTTAAACCCCATTACACGACATTATCTGTGGATACCCTTCAGGTGTGTTTGAGATGAATGGGCAGCACAGGTCACTCTTGTATGCTTATAGCTTTTATGCTACAGGGTCCCTTAACAAGCCGTTGTGGGGAGAAAAAAGTGTGATGTAGAAATAACTGGCTTAAGTAAATGTGCCATGGCATTATGGTTACTAGACCATGAACAGCGCTGAGCCTCTCTAAGGTTACTGCACACAGTCCCTTGCTCTGTGTGTGTTTTCTCCTCTCTTTCAAGCGTACATTCACACCCACATACACCTGTCACCGAGGCCCATTAGCACCCCTGCTGAGGTTCTGTTTGGCTTTTAGACTAAGGCACAGCAGAGCCCCGCACGAAGATAGGACTGGCACTGTCCCTTTCTGTTCCTCCGTTCCTTTCGTGTAATGGCGAGTGTTACAAGACCCAGAAAAACGCTGCTCCACCACACCACATGTGCGCACTCACTGAAACAGCTGCTAGCAGCCCCGCGGCAGCATGATCGCCATATTGGGTGAGATCAGAGCAGGTTGAATTTAAGTGAATTTTCACCAAGCACACACTTGTGTGAGCACTTGGTGATCAGTTCAACTCAAAGAGGAGAAAAAAAAGTTGCACAAATGAATTGCTGGCACATGTGTGCATTTCTCCCAAAGCGTTTTAGAAACTTTCAGCTTCGGCGTGTGTTTTTAGAAGGGTTTTGTCAGCTTGGTATTTCTCGTGTGGGTGTTTTGGAGAGGAAAAAATATCAATATGTAACTGGATTGTTTGTCTTTTTCCTCACCGACGTTATCTTTGCTTTACCACCTACATTACACCCCCATCAGCCTTGGACGGTTTAAATCAGCAATAAAGACCTCCATCCATGTGTCTGTAAAAGACATGAGACACATTAAGAGCACAAACAATGATGTGTCTTGTAACCCTATTTTACAGCATTTTGTCTGTCCTGGTCTTTTTATTGTTGCTTACATTTAGAGGTGTGTAGGTTTTGTGGCCATCAATCCATTTGTGTTTGTAAAAAGGAGCTGAAATGTAGCAGGAAGAACAAGAGAAATGTGTTAGTCACTGCACCTCGGGCTGTGCATTTTTAGATGCCCAGCAAATGATTAGAAATGGCTTTTATTGACATTGTAAATGTGCTTTACCCGGGCAATAGGCTGCCAAGGGATAAAAGACTCATGCTATCAAAGCCACGTGTTTCAGGCCTCCCACAATGCAGGACTGTGTGTGTGTGCCAGTGTGCATGTGTGCCCATATTTGAGAGGTTTTTTTCTTCATTTAATTACCCCCCCTGTGAATTAGCTATGGAATAGAAGACTGGCTATGCAGTGTTAAGTATCTTTGGTTGGGAATTATCTTTTGAGTTTTTTTTCTCTTTGATCTTTAGGAAAAAAAGTCATTAGTTTGCAAGCGATCTCCTCCATCTCCATCCCTTCCTTCTATTCCTTTTTCCTAATTTCTTCTGTCCCCTGTGTGGTGTCTTTATTTAGGTGGTTTCACTGGAGCAGAGTGGAGCAGCTTGAATTGTCCAATCGCATAACAAGAAAGGTGGATCATTTGAAGGATACATTATAAATCCACTGAACAGTCATGATCACTTATTGTTGAATTCAGGTGTTTTATTCAGAACCAGTGTCATTAAATGAATCACATGACTGTGTAGTCTTCATTTGAAAATAAAAAGTGGTATAAAATAATCATGCTGAGGAGTTTGATGACTGGAAACCACCTTTACAAAAAATGGTTTGTAAAATATTATCTTTGATTGATATTTCAGGATCAACTTTCAATGCAGCAATTGAGTAAATTAAACATTTAAAATAGGATTAAAAGCCCTTCTCAACGAGATAAAAGAGGTGCGGGTTTAGGAGGACCAATAGGGGTAGCAGGTAAAGAGCAAATAATAGGGGGCCAAAACAGAGCCCTGTGGCACTCCCCAATGCTGTCCCACCCATGGTAATGAGCCTGCAACCACCATGACACAGAACCTTCTGCCCTGATGATAAAACCGCAGCTATTGGAGGGCTGCCCCAGTGATACCCACCCAGCACACCATGATCTAACAGAATGCCATGGTCAACTGTAATAAAAGCCACTGTTAGATCTAATAACAACGGCACCACAGCTTCATTCTGTTCAACAATTGTAGGAACAAAGTAGAATATTACTTGAAATAACAGAGCAGGGTCATTGATCACAAAGGCATTTGTTGTTTTTAAAGTGGTCAGTGTTCTATTCATTACCAAAGTGTTTAGAACTTCTTCTGTCACTAACATAAGTACATAAAACTATGCTGTTGGAGCTTCATGGGGTAAGGTTCCAAGGCCAAGCAGTTGCAAGTCTCTCACACCCCAAGTCCAAAGCCAAGTCTTAAATTAAGCAGTGTAAAACAAAGGTCACCAACCCTGTTTTTCAAGGCCCACTGGCTAGTATTGTTTAGGAGATGCCTGATCCAAATGACTACATTTCTTGCTCATGTCATAAATTTCTGCAGAAACCTGTTAAAGTATTGATTTAAATCTGGTGATTTACACCAGGGAAACCTCAAAAACATAGCCTCTGGGTTCTGGGGACCAGGACTGGGGTTTCTGGGGTAAAAACACTAACTCAGAGCTGTGGTGCCACAGAAACTTTCTTTTGTAGTAACAAATCATGCTTCTGTGTTCCACGATCAGACTTGGAGGTCAGAGTTTTGCAGATGATGAGAGAATGTTACTTGCCTGACTGTGCTGTGTGATGTTTAATGGAAAGGTGGTAATGGTGTGTGTGTGTGTGTGTGCGTGCGTGTGTGTGTGTGTTTTTCCCAAGATATTTTGGAGATCATTATATGTTCGACTCTGTGGCAACACTTTGGTGAAAGCCTTTTTTCTATTCCAGCATGACTGCGCTTCAATTCAGAAAGAAGCGATTTAAAAAACATATTTTTATGAGTTTTGGCCAAAACTCCAGCCCCATCGTTTAACTTTGAGGTGAACTAGAATAGAAAGTGTGAAGCAGATGTTCTCTTTCAATATGGATGTCCTCATAATGTCATGGTAGAGGGCAACTTCCAGACCCACGACATGCAGAATCACACAAAAAGGCACAGGTAAGGTAAAAGAAATGGTTTATTTAATAACGGGAACTGAAGGCGCTTCTCAAAACGGGTTGCAGGTTGATCCACGAGCGCTCTATTAAACAGAGGAGGCTTTGGAGCATTGTTTGCTTACGGTTCAACTGGGGAGATGGTCCAGGAGGGGAAAGAGGTCAGGTCTGGGTGAACCGAGGGAGTCCAGGGGATCCAGGAGGGAATTGAGCACAGGAGGGCTCGTCAGGACAGAAGGATGAGCAGGTGAGCGGCGAAGAGTGGGCGGCCAGGTGATGTGCAGTGCGACGTGGTGCTAAAGGTGAAGTCCAGGAAGTTATGGATGATAGAGGATGATCACAGGAGAACCTAGGGGTGAGCACACAAGGAGGTTAGTTGCAGGAGGTCACAGGGCAAACTGGAAACACGAGGTCACAGGAAGTTAACTAGAGGTCACAAGAAGCAGCTATGGCTAGAGCTACTCAAGATGAGTAATCATCCGGTGTTGTGTCACACTGCTCCTTAAATCCCCTGGCCATTGATGGAAGAATCAGCACCAGCTGGAACTGCTCTCGGACACGCCCACCTACAATTAGAAAGCTCAGGGAGAGACAAACAGCGAAGCTCACCACAGACCATGACACACTACATTAATGCTCTACCACTATACTGTCCAATTCTGGTCATTTAGGGACACTCTTCTGCAAGTTTCAGTTGTTTCCCTTTTCCAACGCTCTTGATTCAATGGTTGAGTAACCTGCTCAGCATCTTCTGAAGTTTTACAAAAGCATGTCAACCAACCGCTGAATCCAATCAGGTGTGTTAAAGGATATTTTCTTGTAAAATGCTTTTCAAGCTGTCATAGATTCAAACAGGGAACCATATTAAAGTTTAATGCATAACGTTTTATTGTCCCTGTTGCTGTAATCAACAAATGTGGTGAAATTCGATTTTCAAGTAGTTGCCTAAAATAAGATAAAGTAAACTTTTCCCATCAGTGAGATGAAGAGGTTCATCATATTGTTCATCAGAGGAGACCAAGTCTTACTAAGTGCAATGACACAAAGGTTAAAAGTCTATGTGTGTGTGTGTGTGTGTGTGCGTGTGTGTGTGGTTTTAATGCTTGTGTGTTTGCTAAGAAGTCTGTTAACAGTGGAAGAAGAGCAACCATTAGACAGGAATTGGCTGACCAGATGCTCCTTGTGCTGCATACAAATTACAGTCTTTAACTTCATCATGCCACTGTGCTATTACAGCGTTGCATATGTACAATTGGAGCCTTCACTCACAAGAAAAATGTTACTGTTTTTAGAAGTCATGTTCCCCCAAAGAACCCTGCATAATTGTTTTTATGTGTAGCTGTGATGCTACATCGTTCATTAGTGAATTTGTTTTAGTAAGATTATTGTTGCAGAGTGCTTGCAAATGAGGGTTCAGTATGAAAAGACATTAAAAGCAAAAGTCTGAGCAGTTTGCTTCATGTTTCAGGATTACTCAAATCACTTTTCTAGTTTTCTTAGACAGGGTGCCAAACTGTGTCAATGCCAAGAGAAGCATTAGCGGACCCTGCATGCTCCCTCCCTACCCCCAAATGGATATTAATAAACCCTGCTCCGTCTACTCTTCCAAAGGTGCCACTTTTTCCTCTCCATCCTCTCTAATCCCCTCCTATCTCGCACTCCATCCTCCTTTTGGTTTTCTGCCTCCAGTTCTTTTCCCCTTAAGTGTCAATAACTCTTGCTTGCAACACACACACACACATACACACACACACACACACACACACACACACACACACACACAGCTGTAGTTGCAGTGTCAGGCTTTCCACGGGGGCTGGTACAGTTATATAGTAGACTCTGTGGGTTTAGTAAAATCCTCATTAGGACATAGTGTAGGTGTGAGCATCCCTGCTGCTGTCTCACAACAACCTGCTTACCTAAACAGAATACTCACACACACACAGCTGCACTGACCAAACAAAAAAACATAAAAAAGGTAGAGATGGCCACTGAAACGGGGCCAAACACATGCACATCTACAGTAGCAGATGTTTGTTGTCCCTGATTTCTTATGTTGCAGACGGATACCTAAGGACAGAAAAAGTATTACTGTTTTGGTTTTTGGCCCGTGATCCGGTCTGGCTGCAGCTCGGTCGGAACCGGCCTGAAACTTCCTGGATCTTATCTTCACAGGGGTGAGATGCTTTTCAACTATGACGATTCACTTTAACTTTAACACAGCAACTTCAATAAAAACGATGAGGCAGTGATTCAATTTAAACTTGGTTTATATATAAAAAACAGAGAAAATGATCCAAGCACAAAAACACAAAACAGGCCTGGACTGTTTCGGTTGTCTCCAAAAAGTAACCAGAGCTTTAGCTGACATAAGCTAATGTAGGCTTCCCCTTTCTGGATCGTCACCCCTTTAAGTGTTGGCATCTTCCTTTTGTATGAAAACCAGGAAGCTATGTGATGAGACTGCATGCCACGTCTTTTCTAACTGAAAACAAAGTGAGTTCTTGGGTGTTTGCATCTAAATAAGTGATTGTGGAACTAGTCAAAACAATTCCCACCAGTTTAGACCAGATTGTATTTCAAAGGTCTGCTAGAAACTGGACTAGTGCAGTTAACCCTCAAACACTCCAACAGCTGTATGATCAAGTTTCAGAGGATGTGAACAATTGAAATGAATTAGATTCAAAATGTCCTTTGATTTATTTTTAGTTTGGAAAATAAGAGAATAAGACATTAAAATATATTGTTGTTTTTAATCTAATCAACATCAGTCGTGCATCTTTAATGAAGCGACGCTGTCATTTTGGCTTTACTGGTATATTCAAGTGTTACATCAGCCAGAAGCTGTTTGCAAAAACTTATTTGACATTCTGAATGAGGGAAAGAAAAAAAATCTGAGCCAAGAGATATTAAGATGAAAATTTTAGTGAACAGGAGATGAGACATGTTCAAGTTTATTTGAAAGATTTCCATTTATAAAAGTAGATCCATCTATCCATCCATTCTCCTCCACTTATCCGGAGTCGGATCGCGGGAGCAGCAGCCTAAGCAGAGGAGCCAAGACTTCCCTCTCCCCAGCCACTTGGGCCAGCTCCTCTGGGGCGATCTCAAGGCGTTCCCTGGCCAGCCGAGAGACATAGTCCCTCCAGCGTGTCCTGGGTCTTCCCTTGGGTCTCCTCCCAGTTGGATGTGCCTGGAAAACCTCACCAGGGAGGCGTTCAGAAGGCATCCTAACCAGATGCCCGAGCCATCTCAACTGGCTCCTCTCGATGTGGAGGAGCAGCAGATCTACTCCGAGCCCCTCCCGGATAACCAAGCTTCTCACCTTATCTCTAAGGGAGAGTCCAGCCACCCTGCGGAGAAAACTCAAAGTAGATTGCATCAGTAATTAATCTGAAATAAATAAAGCTGCATAAATCAAAAAAAGAAAATAATTTACATGCTCCCATTTTCAATTTGGCCTTTATTCTGCTTCTCTCCAACTGTTTCTGCAATGACTAAAACATCCAACTAAAACACAATCAATTTTCTTTATGGAAATTAGTTTTTTCTCTTTGTTCTATAGCTGTTAATCTGGATTTAATTAATTTCATAAATATATTTCTGTTGTGTATAACATAAGGTGTTGCTGGCTAAAATCTGATACATGACACCATAATGCATTATGTCTAAAGGAAAAAAAATGAGAGGGATTAAACTTGAGAGTCAACACAGACTCGGCAGTGACTGTAGGATTTTCCAGAAACACAATCCAGCCTTTCCCCTAAGGTGACAGGCAGAGCTCCTTGCACTGAAAGGGAGGAAAACATATGCAAATAGACAACCATGCTGAACGTTGACAAAAACAACTTCATCAAGTTGTACACTGCAAACGCAGAAACGCAGAAAACACCACAGACTAAACTGATGTGTTTCTGTGGACTTTGCATGGTTTTGAAATTTGCATGTTTTCTGTTATTTATAAATTTTGGAGATGAAAACACAAAATAATAATCTACTCAATGATAGTAAAAAAAAACCTATATTTGAGAATTTTCATATTTTTGGCAATATTTTATGAGGCGTTTGAATGTCTTTGTCATTTGTGCTAATTGAAGTTTTTTTTACAGTGTGTGTTTTCAAATTAACGAGGATGACCCCCAGTTTAACGAATCGTAATCTATTTGCATTTTTTTAACTGCAATGTGATAAACTTTGTCAGAGACAGTAATTATCTTATATTTCCAGCAATTCTGCTGTTGTCATCATTATAAGAGCAGAAAAAAAATAACTCCTAGAAAACACTGGTTTTGATGCATGTCTGAATGAATCTGTCAAATTAGAGGATATAGTGTCAAATGTCAGCATTCATCTAGCATGTTAGACACTGAGACTAATGATGACTTTATCTATTCACGAGAGTAGCTGCAGATGTTTAGTTACTCTTCACAGGGTAAGTCTGCCTGATTTTAATGAGTGGCTGTGAGGAACACCTGTGCAGGCTCCATGTGGTGAAAGGCACGGACATGACAAACATGCACACGGTAAAATTAGCATGCATTTAAATGTACTTGTTTCCAGCACTCGTGTCTCTCTTCCTGCACCGCTCACACATCCACTTACACTTGAAGGGCTGCTCATTTGGCTAACAGACCTCATTACACGGGTGGATGGACCATCGACCCCTCAGTGGCGGAATTAAAGAAATCTCCCTTTTCTACTCTTTTCCTCCAGAATGTGTGACACGATGTCCTGGAGTTATTTACCTGCTCTCTGTTGCATGACAGCTAAGCTCACCTACAACCCTGAGACCTTGTGAATCTCAACTCAAATGCTTGATGCAAGGTTAGGTGGAATTATATGATTTTTCATCCTAAGCAACATTGAAATTGCTCCAAATATACCCCAAACACTGCATTTTTAAAAAATAGGCTTAGTCTGGATGATTTTTGTTATAGAATGTTGCACAATCCCTAGAGACTCCTTCCAGCAGATGCTGTGCATTTAAACCTGTGTGATTAGTTTAGGATAAAGGAAGAGAAATTATGATTGAAAATGATCATGCAGGATGTTGATTAGATCAACACAGTAAAAGCTGTTTCCACTATCGGAGATTACGGGTAATTTTACTGAACCTTTGCGGCACGCGCATGTCTGCATTTACTGGGCCGACCCTAAGGTAATTTTAAAGTTCAGGCAGTAAGAACCACAAGAAAAGCATGTGTATATCTATATATGGAGATAAACTTTGGAATCAACTGGGGCCACAGCTAAAGCAATGTTCAAATATTCATCAATTTAAAATTAGGTATAGGGAAATGGTATTATCAAAATATAAGTCTGAGGCTGACAGTGTTTGAGGGTCATAGGGATTGTTCTAAATAACTTTTATTATGATCTGTTATTGATAGATATTATTGTTGTTATCATTATTATTATCAGTTATTGATAGATATTGTTTTGTTATCATTATTATTGTTATCAGTTATTGATAGGTATTATGATCAGTTATTGATAGATATTATTGTTGTTATCATTATTATTATCAGTTATTAATAGTTATTACTATTGTTATCACTTATGGATAGATATTGTTGTTATCATTATTATTATCAGTTATTGATAGATATTGTTTTGTTATCATTATTATTGTTATCAGTTATTGATAGGTATTATGATCAGTTATTGATAGATATTATTGTTGTTATCATTATTATTATCAGTTATTAATAGTTATTACTATTGTTATCACTTATGGATAGATATTGTTGTTATCATTATTATTATCAGTTATTGATAGATATTGTTTTGTTATCATTATTATTGTTATCAGTTATTGATAGGTATTATGATCAGTTATTGATAGATATTATTGTTGTTATCATTATTATTATCAGTTATTAATAGTTATTACTATTGTTATCACTTATGGATAGATATTGTTGTTATCATTATTATTATCAGTTATTGATAGATATTGTTTTGTTATCATTATTATTGTTATCAGTTATTGATAGGTATTATGATCAGTTATTGATAGATATTATTGTTGTTATCATTATTATTATCAGTTATTAATAGTTATTACTATTGTTATCACTTATGGATAGATATTGTTGTTATCATTATTGTTATAAGTTATTGATAGATATTGTTATCATTATTGTTATAAGTTATTGATAGATATTGTTATCATTATTGTTATAAGTTATTGATAGATATTGTTATCATTATTGTTATAAGTTATTGATAGNAAAAAAGGATATTTCCAGAGATTAATGGCTTTTATTTTGATAGTGAGTTAGCTAATTAGCATTTTGAGGGATCGTGAAGAGTCTGAAAAAAGAAAAACTAAATACACACAGCACATTTTACAGGTTACACAAAATTATTTACAATAACAGGCAACTGTATATTTATTTGTATATCTTATATAAAACTCTACAGTTATGAGCTTTTTCCTCAGCCGTTCAAAGCATAACGGTTTGTGACGCAGTGCATTGTGGGACACTTTGCCGGACAAATCCACAGAAGGATGCATCCTTGATACAATGGGTGGAGCAAGAACACATGCAGGAATTTGGAGCGTACTTGCATGAAAGCATTCTTGGGATTGGAACAGTACTTGGCCCAACTATGATGATGTTTCACAAGGACGTGAGTACACAAGTACAGACAAGTACGCATATTGAGAAAAGGCCTAGGACTTGTGGTTTAATTACATCAGCAGAAGTCAAACATCCGGCATTTGTAAAACTTGAAGAGTTGCTGGTCAAGCAGAGTGGAAGGAAAAGAAATCAAGCTACTTTAAAATTGTCGTTTCTAAACTCCTAATTCAGAAAAATGCTGTGAAAATTCCACCTCATCGGCTGTTTTGTGGTCTTCTACAGAGCGCCATATGAAAGGTCGATTTTGTATGGAGACCCAACAGCTGAGAAGACCGAGCCACTATATTTTCCCAGTCACCTTCCCACTCCCAAAAAATCCCCAGACCTGCTGTAGTGGAAATGCAGCTTTAAAGAAAGATTATTTGGATTTCCACAGCACTTTGGTTTAAGCATGATTCTAAATGTGTGAACCTATTTCTGTCCAACTTGATTGAAACTGCAGCTCAGTCTCCAAATTTGTGCTCAAAATTTACAAAATGACAGAACAGATGAATAAAACCTCAGAGTTATTTCAATAACTGACCCCTGCCAGGCTTCATATATTTCTTTTTGGAAAACTTCCTCCAGGCTCCAACTTTTAAATGTCACTGCATGGACATCTAAATCTATGATGCATGTCATATGTTACGCTAATTTCACCTCACGTCTTAAAAGGCCAATTTTTATTTGATCTATTAGACAGGTCAGTTCATAAAAATGCTGCTAGTGTTTATTCTAATTGTAAGGCAATCAGGGTTTCCAGATGTGTCCTGAAGACTGCAGGCTTGTTATGCAATCTGTGGCCCCATTCACTGAGACCTAAATTATATTGACAACTTTAATTAACATGATGGCAACCAGTTAAATCCCCCACCACGTCTGGGCTCTGGTCAGCGCGGTAACACATCAAAGTCAAGTGTTCTTGACATCTATTTCAGAATATCAGGCGAATGCTGTGTCTCACACTTGCAGCATGCTGCTCATTGCACAGCACGTATACGTGAATGCAGATGCACTGAAGGCATGCACAGCAGCAAGCCCTGGGAGATGTGAATATGTGATTGGATTGTGGAGCAGCTTGAAGTCATGTCTCGTATTTGAGATAGCTGCTGTTTGCATGTTTATCACAAATGCTACCAGAATGTTCTTTGGGGTAAAAAGTCCACCAGGATAATACTCAAAGTCTCTTACTTCAGTAGTCGTCTTAGATTCATTGAGAAATCTTCAGGACTTTTAGGTCACGTCTGGTCACTGGCATCCCTCATTTCCCCCCTTCCGTCTTTCTTCTTGTCTACTTCTACTTTTTTATTGCTTCCCACCTCCCCCGAAGCCTCCATAACCACTAAAGATGTCAGACAATGGTTTCAAACTGATCAAATGAGACAGTGTGTCAGTTCCAACACAGGCCACAGTGAACGGTTGGAGCAAGTGATATTGCTTGTGAGTGTGCTAGAGTGTGAGAAGCTGCACGCATGTGTGTGATGGTCTGTGCATCGGCTTATGAAATTAAAAAAGTCCAGATAATGTGGGTGTGTGTTTGGCTGTGATGTTGTGACGTCAAGACCTTGAGAGAGCATACAGGAAGTACAGAGAGGAGGGAAGAATGGATGAGTTGGGAAAAGATGGAGAGGTAAATTAAGTGGAAGGAAATGTGACTCTGCTAGAGTATGAATGTCATTAATGATATAAATCACTCACACACATTCCTGATCATCTGTTTTTACATGTTAAAGTATAAATAATAAAAACAGCTGTAGGCGAAATGGGAAAAGTTTCAGAATTTGAATTCCTGTGAGGACTGTGATGGAGCTTCAATAATATTTCCACCATTGAGTGTCTACTTTCTGTTAAAATCAAGGTTTTCATACGGGGTGAGTTTTTAATCAAAATAACACATTTTCTTTTTAACATTTTTTAACACTCTAACAAAGAGTACATCACAGTGAACGTTTGTCACCTCTTTGATTTCAAGGAAACAGCCCTTTGTGTTACTGATGGTCTTTTAAAGGGTTATTCCACCCAAAATTGAAATTTTGTCTGTTGACATATTTGAATTAGATAAGTGGGAAAAACAATTTTTGACCAGCCCAGTCATTCTCCTGACCTGGATATACTCCTTTTGCTTTAGCTTAGCATAAAACACAGTAAGTGAATGCAAGGCAGCCCCAAAGTGAATTCATGGTGTGCAATGAGTGCAGAAACGAAAAGTGAACATTTAAGATATACCAAAAAAATAATTATCTACAACAAACTGAATTTTCTTTTGAAAGGTAAGCTTTTAAATATGCAACTATTATGCTAAACATCTGCTTGGTTGAACTTTTTGGGAAATGCATTTGTGTAAACAAGAAATAGGTGAATATTTTTTTTCTTGAAACACATTCATGTTTTTCTCATTTTAAGTTAATGACAAACAGTAAATGTCACAGAGTATATAATGTTTAAGGCATTTTTTTCCTTTTTCAACTCATGTTTTTCTTCATCATCATCATCATCAATTAGTAAGTAAGTAAGTAAGTAAATTTTATTTGTACAGCACTTATCACAGACAAAGAATCACAAAGTGCTTCACAAAGATCAACAAAACACAAGATAGTCATCATAAAATGATCTTAAAACAAAACAACAGAATATCATAAAATCATTAAAAATCAGAAAACAGAAAGTCATAAAATTATAAAAATGATAAAACAAATGAAAGATGATTATAAATACAAGTTAGAAAAAAAACGAATAAAACATAAAAGATTTAAGTAAAAGCAGTTTTAAACAAAAGGGTCTTCAGCTGCTTTCTAAAGGTGTCCAGACTGTCAGTAACACGTAGGGATAAAGGAAGTTCATTCCAAAGTCGGGGTGCAACAGCCTGGAAAGATCGATCACCTCGACTTTCAGCACTTTTAGCACTTTTACCAAATGTCACCAATAGGAGGATCTTTGTTGAGATATATTTTCATCGTTGTACAAATGCGCGAGTGCCTGTGTGGCAACAACATAAACAGTATGGCCTGCTATCAATACGTACACTTTCACGCAAGTTTATGGGTAAAATCCCCATAATATAAACACTTTAATGTCTAAAGACAGGAGAGAAGCTTAAAATCTGTAATGAAGACAAAAATAAAGTTATTTAAAG
>SSNS01000406.1:302575-341858 GCA_006937985.1 Aphyosemion australe | reverse complement strand
CACTTTTAACAAATGTCACCAATAGGAGGATCTTTGTTGAGATATATTTTCATCGTTGTACAAATGCGCAAGTGCCTGTGTGGCAACAACATAAACAGTATGGCCTGCTATCAATACGTACACTTTCACGCAAGTTTATGGGTAAAATCCCCATAATATAAACACTTTAACGTCTAAAGACAGGAGAGAAGCTTAAAATCTGTAATGAAGACAAAAATAAAGTTATTTAAAGCCCGTTTGAGCTGGGATGATGGAAAACGTTGGTCTGATTTGCTGGTGTTTTCTCCACAACTCTGCTAGGGAGACATTTACTCCTATTTAATAGAACGTCCTGGACCCTTCACTCATTGAGAATTAAAGGCTTTCAAACATCTGGAGGTCTATGATTATTGTGTTTCAAGGAAAGTTTGGCCGATCTATTCTGCAAAACAGAAACCTGTGGTTGTGCTAAAAGCAGGAGTCAGCCCCAGCTGGCGAGCAGAGTTACAGCGTGATTCACATCACCTGTAGGTGATTGTCAAAGAAAACGGATAAATCCTCACAGCGACTGCAAAGCCGGGTAAGTCTTCATCAATCAGTGTTCTTATTTATTTATTTATTCATTATTATAACGATCGCAGGTTGAGACACCTGAATCAGAGCACAAAAACAACATGACTCCGTGGATTTCAAACTACATGAATATGAATATTTTTAAAAGCATCTTCTCTTATTAACACTTAGTCACAAGGACCTACCATGAACAAATGAGCATCACAAGCTGTCCGTTGCTGCAGGAATCCAGGCTTTCTTCAGACATTCAGGTCGCCCGCAATCATAACTTTGGTATTTCGTGGTCCTTTACAGAGGAAATTCCAATAAAACTTTTTATCAAGCCTCCCACGGGCCGAATGATCAACCACACAGCAAGAATCATCCATCTGCTTCACTAAATGCTCCTCCAAGCGTGCGAAACAATCGAATTATAGGCAAAATACACCATTTATTGCCACCCAGGTCCCATGATGCAATGAGAAAAACATAAACATTCACATCACAAAAGACTGGATGCCTCCCTGGTGAGGTTTTCCAGGCACGTCGAACCAGGAGGCGACCCATGGGAAGACCCAGGACACGCTAGAGGGACTATGTCTCTCGGCTGGCCAGGGAACGCCTTGGGATCCCCCAAGCTGGCCCAAGTGGCTGGGGAGAGGGAAGTCTGGACTTCCCTCCTTAGGCTGCTGCCCCCACGACCCGACTCCGGATAAGCGGGATAAAATGGATGGATGGATGGTCACAAAAGATCCTTCTATTGATCAACGTGCTATACTCAACAAAGCCAGAATAAACCATCAATTTTAAAATCAACAGTCATTAAATTTAAGATAAATGAAACAAGCAGGTAGAAGAAAAACTCTAAAATAATAAAAACATTTAAAAGGACATCAAAAAGAAAAGTTAAAAAGCCAAGAATCACTTTCATGTCAAGGGAAGGTTAAACAGGAAAAAGGAGTCTTATTTTTTTAAAGCCCAGTCCCCCCTGGATTTACACCGAGTCTCTGAACCACTAACAAAAATGGTAGCAAAATGTTTGTGCAGAAGATCTACTCAGTATTTATTACAATAAGTTGTTTTATGTGTGCCCTTGTTTTGTTTTGTTTTCTTTGCTTACACTGAAACAATCTCCAGTCTCCGGTGAAGCAAACACATGCAGTCTCAGCTTTCCCTCTGGAGATCACTTTTTTCTTTTTCCTCCAACAAGTATTATGTCAAAGGCTGAGGATTATAACTATATGCTTTTACATATGCACTCGTTCATGCAGACACACACACTGCGCTCAGGCCTTGAGCAGATGGATAAAGCGGCGAGTATGTGGCCAGAGGAATGATGCATGACAGGGACAGCTGTGCTAAGCTCGTTTCATTCAAAATAGACAACCTTAGTCACGGCCAAAGTGTTAAATTGAGACACAAGTGTAAACACAAAAGATGGCTTTCATGCACGTACTCAGAGGGAATATGTGATATATTACTCATTCCAAGTGTTTTTGTCAAAGTAAATAGAGACACATCATAAATGTTGGTGACAACAAAAACATCTTAATTGAATCTTTTTGTAATCATTGTCCAAACCACCTCATGAGTTAAAGTTCTCAGACTGAACAAAACACCAGTCATTTTATATAGTTTACATATGATGGACACAATCTGTGAAGCACAGATGGGAGAGAGGAGTTTATTGCACATTCTTCATCGTTTGCTTTAGAACATCATGCAACATCATTAAGGCTAATCTGAATATAAATGTATTTTGTTCTTACATCTTACCAAATTTAAATTGTAATTTTGTTTTTACAAAACATGCTTATCATTATGGGAAAATAAACCGGTATAAGATAAATCAGTGTTGGAATTACTTTGAATTATGAGTAATTATGACTGGATGTTTACAAGACTGTGTATTTATGTCATATGAGAGACAAAAATGTGAAATTTCCATGAATTTCATTACTTACACAATTATATAAATAATCTTTACCATTTATGAGATCCAGATTAGGTCATGTGCCTCCAAGTCAATCACAATGTATCACTGAATAACAGGGGTGTCAACTTATCGCATTAATTGAGATTAATTAATTACAGCCACATTTAGTAATTAATCGTGTTAATCTCATTTTTAATCTATAACTTTTCTGGGACTTTTCTAGCCTACCTGTTAGGGATGCAACGGTCCACTTTCCCCACAGTCCAGTCCGTACCTCGGTTTTTGGGTCACGGTTTCGGTCCACTTTGAATTGTAGAAAAGCTTAAAAAAATCTGAAATTTCCAAACTTTATTTTATTCTCGCAATAATAGAACTTTTCAGATGTATTACTTGTAGTCCAGTGTATAATAATATGTTCAGAGACCAACAGAAATGTCACTTTTAAAATGCCTTTTCAATGTGGTGTCAGTGAGAGGCTAGGGCGACCGAAGCCTGACCGGGAGGGACGCGTAATTTGGAATTGTAGGATGTCCAAGGAAGGTCCAGACTCGGAAGTGTGTTGTGTGAGGGGTTGTGGTTGTGGCGTCAAATAAAGCGAGCCTCTGAGTTCACCGTTTTCTCTCCTCGTCTTTATATTCAACTGCAAACCAGAAATGTTCCCACACGGAAGGTTTGTATGAAGACGGCGCGTCGCATGTTCTCTCTGTAGCGCTTGTTTTGCTCAAACTTTCAGCTCAGTGGGGCGGGTCAAACCTGTGATTGGATATTTACTCGCAGGTAGGGAGGGGGTCTGCTGTGAGCAGCTTCAGACAAGACTAGAGCGGGCACACGGAATGAAATTCATCTGCCTGGACAGACAAACGCACCCTGGTGCCGTGTAAAGCATGAACTAAAAGGACCAGCGCGAAAACAATGGCAAAACCGAAGTCCCGCGATACACGAGGGTAGATTGTCCCGTGCAGGGAGGACCGAACGGTCCGGGATTTTATCGCGTACCGTTGCATCCCTACTACCTATTTTGATTTTTTTATTTAAATTTTTTTAATTTATTTTATGTAATTATATTTATATTTAACTATCATGCTATACCACATGTGCTTAATGCTTTTTCAGCATTTTATTTTGTGATAAACTGTCAGTTTTGGTATGCTAACTTACAGCACTGTAATTTACAGCTCTATTTTAATTTTAGATAAATGTTTTAGTAACAAGATGTGTGATCACCATTTGAATTGCTCAAAAAAGCGTTCCTTGATGTGTTAACTTAGATTATTCTATATGGACCCGATGTTTTATTTTTAATTTCTAATTATTTGAGACTGACAAAAGAGCACAGTATTATTCCACCGTAGTTATGTAAAAGGACATTTTTAGAAGTCTGTTAAACAATAAATGACTTTATAAAGCCAGTTATATATATATATATTAATCTTTTAGTCTGCCACAATAATGTAATGAATTTAAATAAAATTACATCAAAATGAGGGCTTTTCTCAGCCATCAGTAGGTGAGATTAAAAATAGATTAATTAGATTAATTAATTACAGGTCATAATTAATTAATCTAAAAAAAATAATCTCATGACAGCACTATGAATAACAACATCTCATTTCCCCCCATATTTATAATACACAGCCCATCTTCCCTGTTGGTTAAAGAGAAATCTACATTAGTGCAAAAGTTAGTTCCATGTTGTTCCAGTGCTGCTCAGATTAACTACAAACACAAAACTGTTGATTAATTCCAACATGTATTTATGAATCCACATTAAAATGAACTCAAGTGATGAATCTCAGATTGCATTTTGAGATTTATTTCACAGCCGTCTGAGTGGAGATTTACAGCTGTAATAAACACAAATACTGATTTGAGAAAAGCCAGAGAAACATTTCTCTTATCTGAATATTTCATTCTGAACAGCACTGAAACAGAAAAGCTATCTATTTTTAATAACCTACAGCGGGCTGACTACTGAACCTTGGGCTGATGTAGTAAAAACAAACTTTTGCATTTCATAACTATTTATGTTGTTGTCGGAGTTGATTTACAGTACGTTATGTATATAATGGCACCAGAAGAAAATGAGAGAATGAAAAATTGGAAGGTAGACGTCTTGGTAAATGATCTGCTGTATTACGGGTAACAGTGGATATAGATGTGTGTTGTAAGTGAGAAAGTGAAGCGTATTTGTAAATCAATACCTTAAAAAGCTTAATAATGTTGTTATGTCAGGCAGAAAGTCTATTCCCTGAGGTATCTACGGTGCGACCGGAGACCATTCACTGTGTGCTGTCATCATCCACTGAGCTGAACCTGAGAGTCAATAGAGAGAGGAGAGCTGCCATTGTGTTCAAACGGCTCCCAGAAGAATAAGAAAGAGGAGTGCACAAACAGACCACTGTAAGATGATTGTTGTGTCATCTGATTTCGACGTGAAGCAAATTCAGACAATTTTCAGGCACCAGCAGTTCACAATAAACAGTATAAACCCGTCAGGATCAGAACAGAGTCAGGCAGCTGGACCGCTTCCTCCCACAGAGGAACGGAAAACCCACACAAGTACAGAATGTCTAATACATGAAGCTCTTTATGTTATTTCTAAAGATTTTCGTTTCAGTTTTGAACTAATTAAAACAATAATGCTATAGAGTAAACATGCTGCAACTTTAGTTTGCAAATTTCATTTGCACTCATTCACATGAGTGGCGGATGTTTTTAGGCTTAAACCAGACATTAGAAGTCCTAACCATGGGTTGGTGATGCCATTTAAGTAAGATTCTGTGCCTCGCCAGAAGAGAAAGAGAAAAAAGGCCCATGACATTTATCCTTGTGCCAGCCTTTTTAATGGTGCCAAATGGAGCAATCAGGGGTATTTGTGGTATTTAGGGACAATGGCTGAGGTTTGAAAAATGTCTTTGCAGTATTTCTGAGATGCGAACATGTCCGATACATTTGGATGGTGAATGGGCTGACATTTTCGTTTTGCATTCATTTTACTCAATTTGAAAATCAAACATGTCAAAGGGAATTTTGTTTGAGTTATAGGGTACTTTCATTGTTTCATTTACTGATTAAAGGAGTCCTAAAGTCAGTTTTTCATTCAATTTGCTGCAGTCTCTAGTATGAATGAATGCCTTTTGAGTCGTTTTCTGTGTGTTTAAAGAAGCAGAAGTTTGTCTGAGGAGTGGGGAAAATCAGGATCTGAAGCCTTTTTCATACATGTTCATAATATGTTAACATCTCTCTTCTGATTGGCTATCAGCAACGCAACTCTTCTGCTGCCTCCGTTTGCTTTTTCTTCTTGGGTTAAAAAAAAGCAACGTTGATGAAATGAAGGCAACTGGTCATCTTTGGTTTTTTGAAGATGTTTCGCTTCTCATCCGAGGAGCTTTGTCAGTTCTGACAATATTGACAAAGATTCTCGGATGAGAAGCGAAACGTCTTCAAGAAACCAAAGAAGTCCAGCTGCCATGACCTGGATGACTGAGAACCTTCACAGGTTGATGTGTTATCTCCACAAATAACACAAGCCTGAATGTTTTCCATCATTATGTGGAGTTGCTAATGGTTAGCTTCTACTAGCTGAGCCATGCTCTGCTCTCCTTACAGAAAACAGTGGTCACAAGCCGAGATGCATAAGTCCATGAATGCTAATTTTACAGTGTGACATAGCTCTGAGTGGCATTTTCTGACCCGAGCATTTTCCCGTCTCTTTTCTTTTGGGAAAATGTTTCACATGCATGCATGAGAATAACCCCTATCGCCTGCATTAGTTGCAAAAAGAACAGTTTCTCAGTGAACCTCACCTTCAATGTCTTGTTCGGTCACCCGAGCCTGCAGAACGTTGCTGGTTTCTGGTCTTTGAGAGCGTGTTAAAGTGAAAAAGCCTAAAATTTGATAAGTGTAATATGGTGTTAAACTTCAAAAGGACTGATCGCTACAGCTAAGCTGATGTTCAAATGAATTTTGAACTTACCATTATTACATTTTTGGCATAAATAATAAATAAGAAAATGAATACAGCATCAAATCAACAACAACAAATAGATAAAAGAGCTCAAGGATCATCCCAGAAACAAAACAATATATCACCTTTTGTTAGTCTGTAGAATCATCATTTCTGTTAAAATTAAAATACTACCTCTAGATTCAGCTTTTTATAAAAACAAATAACAAAATAACTCAAGACCTTTGGGTTAACAACCATCGCAATAGCAGCTGAAAGCTATGTTCCAATAACTATTTGAATTGTAAATAATTACTTTTATACAGTCTCAAATGTCCCGTTCATTGATACTGATAGCACTTCTTTATCTTTAAAGGTGCTCCAATAGCACGAGTGTTCCTTATTTGCCAGTTTAAAAAGTTCACCATCTACCTTTAAAGGTGTGGTTGACTGAAAACCATGTTTTTTAGGTTTTTTCTGATTATAATCGGCTACTCTGAGTTTTTAATGCAGGCTGAACATGAAAATAGTCTCCTACACCTATTTCCTGCATTAGCTTCTGATAGAAAATAGACGGTGAAATGCTAGGATTTGAAAATCCTCACACTGTGAAATAACATTCAAAGACTCACCCATCTTGACTCACGACGGGAAAGACTGTTGTTGTCAGTGTTGGGAAAGTTTGCTCTAAAACCGAACTAGTTCAGAGTTCAGTTCAAACATTTTAAAATGAAATAGTTCATTTTTAGTATATAATTTAAAATTTTTTGAACTAAGTTCACTGTTCCAAAAACGAACTAGTCCATAGTTCTTTTTTTCCACAATATATATATATATGTATGTGTGTGTATATATATATATATATATATATATATATATATATATATATATATATATTCTAAATAGCATGAAGAAAAACTGAGTGGCTTTCATTAAAAGATTAATTATTAATCAATCTGAGGGAAGAACCAGGCTGAGGTAGGAAACAAGGATGTACCTCAAAGTGCAAAACATTGAATCATCTTTAAATTAAGTCACTTCTCAAATTTTGTGAAAAAAATGTTTAGACTTGATTGCTGAAAGATAAAGAAAACGTTATAGAACTTAGAATCTGTTTTCAGATTGATACTTTCCACGGTTCGTTCCAGTTAATCCCATACTCGGAAATTCTAACTTCCGAGTAGAAATAATGAACTGGAACACCTCCCTAAGTCAGAGAATGTTTTTTATTCCAACTTCAAGGTTTAATATAACATTTCTTTGTAATAACAATAGTAGCTGTGGTGGAAATGTGTTTATTTTACAAGATAAACTTGTAAGGGTGCATCTAAAATCAATGTTATCTGCGGTTGTATATTTTCCGAGGTAAATGGAACGCACCATGACGTCCGTCCTCCACACAGCATATAAGAGTAGGCGCCACACCGACCACTACTCCCTATGACGGACGCATTTCCAGGGTCTACTTTATATAAAGTCTATGGTTCACAGGACGTTTTGGAAGTTTTAGCTAAAGCTTTAGCTCTGTTGACATCTGGAGCTCAAATGGCGAGAGAATGCCGTTCATAAACCCGTTCACACACGCCTAAATGAGTGCGCTCACTTTAACGTTTGTCAGGCAAAATACGAGCGAATTCAGTTCACGTTCACCAAAAAAACAAACGAGTTCACGAACTATCGTTCAATGAATGCGTTCGGGTACAACACTGGTTGTTGTTTTAACGTCCGGGAATCAGCAGGGGGCGTCTCAGCTAGTTTAAGCTAAACATTAGCATGAGCAACACTACCACACACCAGAAGCTCCTCCAGGCTTGTGTTATTTGTGGAGATAAACCATCCATGTTGCAAGTTACTGGTAGAGTTGCGTTTCTGTTATCCAATCCAGGGCGAGATGTCCAAATATCAGGAAATTAGACTCCAAAACCTGTCGTCTGAAGCTCAGCTGTAATGTGGGCAACATTTAGGTCTGAGAATGGTGCACTGATATATTTGTCCCCTCGAGAACGACTTACAAGGCATTCATTCCTACCTGAGACCACTGCAAATGTATTGATTAAACATGTTTTACTCCTTTAAAAACCTCTGGTAATCTTGTTCTGTTGTTCTGCTCACTTGTATTGTTTGTCCTTAACAAGTAGAGCTTCTCTTGTCTCAACGTCTTCTCAAGTTATTAGAAAATGAGCACTGCAATTTAGTACTGATGAATTACACTTTATCATTATGAAGTCCACAGGCAAAGGGTGATAGTTTGTTGCTCAGCATAAAGTCAATTACAGAGTCAAATTATAGTATTGTAAACCACAGAGGACACATAAAAGAAAAATTATTGCTTATATAAAAACCCATTCGTTACTCGTGGGCCGTTTTCTATATGGCGTTCATCTTGAATTCCTGTGTTTCACGAAGGCAGAGATTCCCATCATCCATGCATCTGTGATTACATCTAATGTATTTGTGGTGCAGCTTTTTGATTTTAATTACGTGGCTTTCATTGAATGTGAGCAAACCTCACAATCGCAGTTTTTCAGGTGTGTAAATATTTACCTTGGCAAACACTGGGAAACGCTGACAAAGCAGTAACAGGCAACAAAGTGTGAATCACACTGCTTTTAAAGGCAGGAATGGGTGAGGGAGTTTTCATAAAATGTGAGCTTTTATAGTTTAATCAGCTCCCCAGCACTTTTACTAGATGGGCTCATAAGAATATCTGGACCAAGGCAACCTTTTCTTTTTTTTTTTTTTTTTGCTCTGTAGTGCAGCGTAAGTAGATTTGTGACTGATTTCACGACAGGAAACAATGAAATGGTTCTGAAAGGCCGACACAAACAGTCATGAATATACACTTCTAAGTTCAGTTAGGTTCTCAAATGAAGTTTAAATCCTTTACATATTTACACAACAAGAAAAGTTGGATCTTTGGTTTGTCTCTGAGGTTGTGAACAGCTAATCTCTTACCTGTTGTAGATAAATGGCTTTGAGTTTATCTCAGTTTGCAGAATAAGAGAATGTAATATTTCAATATTTTATTTACTGTAATGAGAGATTATTTCTGATGAGCTAAGGGCTAAATTCAAGACTTAAAGGTACATTATGTAATAATGAAGTAAGACTGACATCCTGTGGTCAAATTTGGTTACTGCAGCCCATTTTACAAACACACGAGACACTTTCTCAATCCCATTCCATGAGTTTCATTGTTGTCGCCAGCTACGGCTCTAGATGTCAAGACGAGTCATACGCAGTAAGTTGATCAGTAGATAAATACATTTCACTGTAATATTTAATATTGTTGGTAATTGAAAAAGTAGCTTGAGCTATTTTTGAAGCTATTTGCTTCCAATTCACTGTTAGCATTGTTAGCTCAACGTTAGCCTCTTGCCAACTTCACCTAATATTAGATTAAATCAAAAAGATTCTGTGGCTTTAGTTCATGAAATAACTTCTGGGTCGCTCCTGTTTACTGGCTAACATTCTTTCCACAACCCTGCTGCACTTTTGCCAGCCGGCGTTAAATTACAAATGCCAGCGTTGAAGCTTACTCGGCATAGACACTACGACCCCACAGGCTCACCTATTGTAAACAATGACTGCAGCCCTCTTTGGACATTTTGAAAGGAGAACAATTGACAACTCCTCAGCCGGCTGAGAAGGAAATCTGTTTCAGTGTAACCTTCCTTCCAACATGATTGAGACATTAGACTGTTTTTGTCATTATTTTACTGTAAAATTCATACATATTGTACCTTTAAATGGACTACAACAAAAATAAATCATACTGTCATGCAACAGCTGGTATAAATCTTTCTATTCCCAACAATAAATAAATTTTTTCTGGCAGAATTACAACGCTGCTGCTGCTATTTTGCTAATGACGTAGAGGTCTATAAACATGCACCGCAAAATTGACATAGATATGAATGCTTGTAAACTAGCATTGACTTGATCGACAATGAGATTAGTGGAACTACTTTAAAACGGCAGTGATCCACTTTTGTTTTTGCCGTACTCTCAGTTTCTAGTTGAGGTCATTCAAATAGCATCTACAAAAAAAATTAATTCTACTTGTAACATTTGTTAAATACATTTCCACTTTTCTCTGTCTCAATGATGAGTTGAAATATCTCACCACTTTGCTCATGGGTTGGATCAAGTGAGAGGTCCTTGCTCCAGTTTTTAGTGAAAAAGAAGGAGCTGAGACAGGAAGGCATAACTCTAAAATGACTAAACTCTCTATATTCCAGTTCTTATGAGGTTTGGATTTGATAAAATAAAAAATAACAGCTTGGATACGAGCAGCTAAAATAAGCTTAGGGTGACCTGGCTCAGCTTCAGAGATAAGGTGAAAAGCTTTGTCCTTTAGAGGGAAGCCCAGAGGCAGCTCTGCAAGCTCGTCTGCATTAAAAATGAGCCAGACGAGGTAGTTTGGGCATGAACTAGGATACATAGTAAATTGGTATTTATTATCAAATTAGTGCATTTTAGTAATTAAGTCTACCAGAGACCATGTGTATTACTGGAAAAGCCTAGATTTTATTCATTGAATTATATATTTGATACATTTTTAGTGATAAGTAAGCCAGAATGTAAACCCTAGAACGGCCACCATATTTTGACTGCTGCATTTCAAGATCAATTAATTCACCTTGTAAGTTTATATTTCAGATATTATTTAATTTAATTAGCTGAATGATGTTTTTTCAATCAAAAATACCCAAATAGACTCAGAATCATAACTGTCCACATCATCTTTCTACTGTCTTTTTACGCCTTTGTGCCATTTTCTCGGTTCTTTTATATTTTAGTTATTAAAGACAAAAATAACAAAATTATGAGGAACAGAAAGACGGATCAAATGCTGGAAATGCTCTTTGACTGTAAAATTTCCCAGTCTTGGCGTTTAATTTTTTTCTGGCTCAGGCAAACCAGTGAGAAAATCACTGGCAGTCAAAATGACTGCCTCTGGCCAAAATAGGTAGAAATGATCATATTGTGTCTTTCTTTTGCACAATAAACATCAAATCCACAAAAATTACACAAATTTAGGAAAGCTCAGGGACTAGCAAGGCTGTATTTGTTAAAGTAATTAAACATGCAAATTGCAAAACAGTCAGAACGACAGCCAAGGCAGTTTTAGTGTTCAGCACGATTCCTTTTCACTGATAAAACCTTAATATTTTATTATATCCTGCAAAAAACTAAAATCAGAGGTGGGAGTAGAGCACTTTAGCTGTCTCAATACAGACTGAAGAGGCTTTGAGCTTTTGTGCACGTCAGTCTGTGAGAGAGCAAGTTCCCGCTCCTTTATAAAAATATCATCATGACCATCCATTTCCTGTAAAATCTCAGGACTCTAAGTCACCGTGATGAGTGGAAGGCCTGCCTCCTGTAATGAATGTAAGAAAAGTGCTGGCTGTTCCTTAAAAGGTCCTTGATATTGTGTGAGTGTGTGTCTGCATGTGTGTATGTGTTTGTGTGTGTGTGTGTTTTATCCAACTATATTTCATGTAGGGTCATTTACCTTCCCCCCCTCTAAGCTGTTTTGTAACCTTGGGCTAAAGTGTGAGTATTGCAGTGATTTAGAGGCTCATATAAGCTGTCATGTGCACAAAAATCAAGACAGACACACAGAGAGAAAGAGAGAAAGTGAGTGGTTGCATAGAGCTTCTGTATCTATGAAGGGGTGTGTGTTCGTACGCTGGTGGATGTGTGTTTTCCCACATATTGTCTCCATACATCATCACAAATTCCTCAGCCTCCAATGAAGCCTCGCTCTCTTTTTAACACATCAATCATTCAGCCATAAAATACCACGATAATCAGCAATTGGACAGAAAAAAACAATTTCCTGAATTTTACAAGTGAATCCAAAAGCACAGGAGCAGGAGGGTCTTTTCCCCTTCTGCTACATTTCACTGTAGCTTAAATGGAAAAGGATGATTACTTTTCATGCGGGAAAAAAGCTTTAAGGGAAGAAACAGATAAAAATAAAAAGGTGGTGAAGCAATGAGATAAAGTTGTGGATGTAGGAAAAAATTTGTGTAAAAGGCAGAAAAACACCAAAGATAGTAATTGAGGGACAGGTCTGGGGAAGGATGACGGCGAGGACTGTCACCGTATGGTGGCCATCACTCTAAAAATAGGCAGCACGGTACAGGCCAGAGCATTTAAATTAGTGTTTGTGTATGTGGAGGCATGTGAGGGAGAGTGAGTGAGTGACAGTGGCCTTCAGCAGACGGACTGAATCTATCACGTTTTGTTTAGGAAAGTGCAGAATCTCAAGTTCCACAGATTAATGACTCCAGGCCTGAGTAAGAGACTTTAGACCCTTCAGAAGAGACCAGCCCATCGTCTTTTTACCTCTTCCTTATTTATTTATCGAAGTCATGATCTTTGTCAAAAAGGTGTCCAACTTTTTCCTCTTCCATGTGTTTGTGCTCACATTTCCTCATTTTGTGTGTGCGTGGGTGCATGCGTGCATGCATGCACGCGTGTGCGTGCGTGCATGTGTGTGCTGCCTATCAGAACAGCATCACACTCACAGCCGAGCGAGTAAATGAGCAGGGTGACATGCAGAGCCGTTATCTTCGCTGACAGGTCGTATGTGTCAGTGACATGATAAGGGCTTTCTCGGGTGGCACTTTACATTCAGGTGATACGTTTAGAATGAAAGATTTTGGAAGAAGAAAGGTAAGAAAAAAAAGATGGCACTGATTAAAAATAATAACCTAATGGACATGATTAAATATGTCAGACATAATGTAAAAAATATTTTAGTAATCATATGAATAACATGTTTTGCTGTCAACGAAAACTAACATGCAAACTTAAGTGGGTTTTTGGTCTTTGTGTCTGTTTATTTTATTGAATATGAAAAAAGAGAGTTCAACAATAGTTGCAGAGTAGTCAAGTGCCCACCCAGAGGGTTGCAGGTTCGTGTCCCATCTGATGCACTTTTTGTGTCCTTGGGCAAGACACTTTGCCTGCTGGTGGTGGTCAGAGGGTATTGTGATGTGGAGGTACGGATTGTCTTTCTCTTTTTTCTCATCCATTTATAGCGTTCAGTCATCTTAGTAGCTAGTATGGCTAGCGTTAGCTTCCAGCTTCTTAAACATCTAAAAATCACATAAACTATGTCAAATCCCGGGTTTTTCTAAATAAAAGTTAATAAGATTAACCAAATGTAATTATTTTCTTATTAAATGTAAGTGTATATTTGCATCTCAATAAAGCAAACTATATTTGAAACAATTTACAACAGAGGGACCGGTGGCAGCTGTGACTATAATGCAGCTCATCATCACCAGCATGTGAATGTGTGTGTGAATGGGTGGATGACTGGAGAGTTGTAAAGTGCCTTGGGGGGTTGCAGGTCATTTACCAAATATTTCAAAGTGGGATTATAAAGATTATGAAGCAGTCGCTCGGTTTGGAAACAAAAGAAGAAACCTAAGTAAAAATGTTTTTCTTGTCCAGACGAAGACCAGGTTGGCTGAAACTAGTTGACATGATTTTATTTGACTAACCATGAATAAACAAAGGCTTGTTAATCATCATCATCATCATCATCCTCATGAGTGCCTCAGGTCACTTTTCTCAAGCTATACATGGATCCCTCAACTGAAGAGCACCAGAAGTATTTATACTCTTTCGCACCCAAGAAGCACTCCATGTTTGCTGTCTTTTGATCTAATGTGTTGAATTTTACCTTTGAAGTGTTTTTTTTGGGGGGAAGCACAAATTACTAGAGAAGTGAAAATTCACCATGTTGTACTGATTCACTGATGAGTGATGAGACTTAATTATGACTATATTGATAAAAATCCTAAATATTTAGCCATTTAATATTATGTATAAATGTAGATATTTATTATTGTGCTGAAATAAGCTGAGCAACTGACTGGTTGCATTTAGTGAGTTTATCAACACCCCCCAACGCAACTCAGGGATAAAGAGGAAACTAGAACTTACATGAATTCACATAAATTGTTGTTCTTACTAAAATCCCAAATAGCAATGAAGCAAATTTCTCTGAACAAACAACCCAAAAAGTGGCACTGGGTTTGGGACGCAGCCTGCAGCTGAGGTCAGAGTTGTATGTTAGTGCTGCAGTATGCAGACAGGACACACATGTTGTGTCGTCCGCCAACACTCATTAACACTGCATGGCCCTTTGGACAGCAGTGTTTAGCATTCTATAATGAGTTTCCCTCCAGAGCAGCAGGCTTGAATGTCACTCACAGTCAAATACAATTTGTGTTTGGAGGTGGTGATGTGTGGGTGGGTGGTACAGTGGGCATCTTGTCTGTTTTCTGATGACAAAAGACAAGGTAAAGTGCTTTTAAACGCCTCCTATTAAAATAGGTGCGAGCAAACAGAGAGAAGAAAAGACAGAGAGAACTTTCATGAAGAGTCCACCCCGGTGTTTTAGGGGGATGTGGTTTTTGAAGTGGTACTCTGGACAGACCACATACCAAAATAAATGCTTTGTCTCCAGTAATAATGCACATTTGGGTAGGACAGAGTTTATTGTTCAGAATAGACCTCACTAGTTTTCAAAAAACCTTAAACTGCATTCAAAACCTCAAAAGCATTACTTAGTGAGAAAGAGATTATGAGCTTATGGAATAGACTCATAGAGCTGTTTTACATTAGCCACCCATAACCTAATGGAATCATTCTGCAGCATCTTTGGGAAAAAAGAAAATCTACAACAGTGTTCTTACCAGCTTTTGTTTTCCTGACAAGTGATTTGTTGTGTTATGCAAAATAATAGCTGCTCTTTTTGTACAGGCATGGCGCAGTGTTGATCTAGCACCACAAAACCCTGTTAGTTAGCAGGTGTGGAGAGGTTTTCCGTGTTTCCAGCCAACACAGAACCAGTGAGGATCTCGCTCAATAAATCTGCATGCATTTCAGTGGAAAATAAGCTGGTGGGGTTCCAAAATATTTGCTCCTAAATAAAATCAACCCATAGGATCACTGGTGTAGAGGGCAAAGTGAGTTGAAGCAACCTAAAGTGCCCCATGGCAACACAAGTACGTTCAACGGGGCTCAAGATTAGGAAATAATATCAGCTGATTACAAAGAGGGAAAAGCAGAGACTTGAGCATTCTAGTTTGCTTCATAATCTCAATACGTTTCCTGAGTCCCTCCTTTAGAAAAAAGGACCCTTCATATCAAAATCTTCCCCCTCTGGCTTATAGCGTCTCTTTACACCAACAGATTGGTTGAGCATCTGGATCACTGCAGATACTGCCCTGAGAGGCCCGTTTATCTCTAACTTCATCCTCCACTCACTCATGAACAAGACCCAGAGATACTTACATTACTCTACCAGAGGCAGGACCTTAGGTAGATGTAACCCAGTGTGGATAAAAACATAAATATTCATACTTTATTAAAACACTCATTTCACAATGAGAATAAATAGTGATAAGAAGATAAATAAATAAAAGTAAGTTCATTACATACATTTATAAACAGTTAAAACCCATAATGACAAAAGATTAGATGCTGTTAATTTACATCTAACATCTTTAGAGCCAATAATAGTCTGATATCATATCAGCCAATAAAGACAAGTGTCCATGACCTCTGCATGGCCTGTGCTTGCTCCTTAGACGAGCCAAAGACACCATCAGGGTTATTTTCCCTGTGGTGAATGAGCTAATGGTGCAGTAGCCTTTTTTGTTGGAAAATAATCAGAATTCAATATTGATGTCCAAAGGCTGTGAGTCCACGTTAGCCCAGGGAAATCCTGTGTAGCATGTGCAGACTTTTCATGATCAATTTTTTCCTCTGGACCAGTTTGAGTCTTGAGAACCAACGATCCACTTTCCAGTACTGGATGGCGAGCCCTAGCCCAACGAGCCGAACAAACTGGTTGATTGTGACCGATTGGTTGCAAATTGGTTGATGTGAACTTTGAGCTCCATACTCACATTGAAGGACCACAACAAACATTGACCACACTAGAGAACTATACAACAACGAGAATCTGGGGATTTATTTTTTCATGTTCTAGCATGCTCTATTGCAGCGGTTCCCAAACTTATTTAGCCGCGCCCCCCTTCTATGTCCCGACCGTGTTGACGCACCCCCTTCCCCCAAAAACATGTTTCCAAGAAAGACAAAAAAAAAAGACTTGCAGCACAATCAGTGTGTTTGTTTCTGACCACAACTCACAGCCTCCTACTACGTCTGGGACCTGAAGAAGCCTCTAGGATGAGAGGCTAAATGTCTTCAAGATAACCAGAAAAGTCCAGCAGCTGTTTTCAGCTGAAATTCTCAGGATGTCCAGGATGACTGTGAATGCTGTCAGTGACCATATAACAGGTTTTAATAATTAAAACTCTCAACAGACTAAATAGTGCAGAAAAGCAAAAAACTAATCTCACAACTTTGCATGTTGAGATTTATTTATTTTATTGGCTCCTAGCGAGTGGAAGTGGAGATTAGCTGCGTTTGACGTGTTTTTATTTCTGCAGTGAGCCATAAACCCCACTCCGCCTGGAGTTTGTTCTTCAAAAGTCATATTAAATCGACTGTGTTGACGCGTTTTAACGAGCTTCCTCCGCGCGGTATTTTTCGTTGCAGGATGCATCACTTTCACGCGGTAAAAGTTCGGCAGACGGGTTTACATTTTTGTCTGTGCACGTCTGCACAGTGAGAGAGGGGAGGGGGGAGACGCGCTGCTGCACTCAGGGTCTCTGCGGGCTGCAGTAGGAGCGACAGACGGCTCTGAAAGGCGTTCATCATCACGTTTTTTCAGGTTAAAGTCATACTTTAGAACGCCTCCGCAGCTGCATATTTTCCATGTTTGCACGGTACGTCCAACCCTAATATACACATATGTATTGTGTGGGGAAAAAAACATTGTAATTGTGTAATGACACCGCCATTACAGTTTTTACCTCACGCACCCCGTAGTGGCAGCACCACACTTCGGGACTCCCTGCTCTATTGTAATTAACTGTGCTTTTCTATTGCAAGTAAATGCACATTTTCCCATACAAATTGTGTATGCATGTCATGTTGTCTCACACCCTAGGCTCCTATGAACTTGGAGTCTCCCAGATCTGGTCCAAATAGGCCTCTTATTATAATACGAAGATTATTAGTAACTGTTAGCATCTAAGGTAGTAGGTGCAGTCCTCGGTCAAAGGTATGAAGACAATAAGGTTCACCCCTGTGCCTCCAAACGTTTGCCCCCAGCAGAAAGAAATTATGACATTGGAGCTTTAGCAACCAGTTATGTCAATTTTACATGCTGAAACTATAGCATGGACCTTGGTTATGTCTATGTGGTCTGGTTCAGTTCAATCCAGTCTGTAGCTTTTAGGAGAATAGTAATTGTGAAAACCACTTGTCAGGTACAAGGACATCTTTAAAATAGTAGCAATACATGGAGAAGAATCTCCATTTGTGACTGTTTTATTATTGTATAATGAGATATGAAGAGGGTTCCCTCTACCAGCCTCATGCATTATTTCCCCTTCATTAGGATGGTAAGTAGCAAGTGGTTTTGAGCCAAAGAGAGACAACAAGGAACAGGGATAAATTAGCAGCTAAGAAAGAGAGATCTGCACGGCGGTAGAAATTAGGAGTGGCACACAGTGCTTTATCTTGTCTGGATGTTGTAGGATTTTAGAACAAAGAAAATCTATTCAAATGAGCGGTACACACAAACAAAAGCTTCTGAGGTGTTTCACTTGACTGATCGATGGCTTGCCAAACATCATCTACTGCTTTTATTTTTTGGTCGTGTGTTTGTCCTTCCCAGTGGTTCAGGCAGACTGAGGACATGAACATGAAAGACACTGTAAAGGCAACACCAACAATAAGTCGTGATTGATTTTGTCCCCTGCCATTTGGAGGAAGAGACAAACACATTCCCCACAGGGCCTGGTGAGATAGATTGTGTATCAAGAATGTCATTGTTACAGAAAAGCACATTTTCCCTGACAAGGCAGTCCTATTCCTCCTCCTCCTCTCCTCCCGTCTCACAATGGTGAATTCTGCCTGATAGATAATATTGTTTCCAATTAAACGTTTATCACGCTTTCCTTTTTTATCTTGACCAACACTGAATACACACGCATGTTGAGATTAGGTAAAACTGTGGGTGCATGACTCTCTCATTATGTTTATCAAAGCCAGCAGGGATGAGATTTATAATCAGCTGGATTGAACTTTAAAGACGACAGCTATTATGCTTTAAAATCTGAGAAACCCTTAAAGGTATAGTTCAAAGATTTTAGGCATGTTTCAGTAAAAAGATAATGGATTTGATTTATACAGCGCTTTTCAAGGCACTCAAAGCCCTTTCCATTATTGCTAGTGATGGTAAGCTACTACGTAACCACAGCTGCTCTAGGGCGGTCTGACAGAGGCGAGGCTGCCATTTGTGCCATCGGCAACATAGGCAAGTGTCTTGCCCAAGGACACAACAGCAGAATACCCTGGAGGGAGCTGGGATCAATCCCGCAATCCTCCGATCACTTGGCAACTCGCTCTACTTCCTGAGCTACTGCTGCCCATAAATGAACATTAGTTGTGACCAGACTGTGGAATGCAAACATGTTTTTTTACTGAAAATAGCAGGAATGCTAAATCTAGCTTTTCATGAAAGTTGAAAGCACAAAGAGCTGCAGCAGCAGCTAGCTAGAGCACTCCCAGAAAAAACACAAACTGCACAAAGATGATTTCAGATCATGAAAAGAATTAGGACAAATGTTGACATGAGTTACTAGCTCATCAGTCTGATCAGAACTAATCTCTATCCCTTCACTTAAATATTTTCAACAGATCAGATTGTAATTGTACCATTTTACTTCGCAAGATGGTAAATGGCCTGTATTTGATATAGTGCCTTCTAAGTTGCTTTACAAGCCAAACAGTCATTCACCCGTTCACACACTGGTGATAAACTACAATGAAGCCACAGCTGCCCAGGGGACACACTGACAGAAGCGAGGCTGCCGTACTCTGGAGCCACCGGTCCCTCTGACCACCACCAGCAGGCAAGGTGGGTTAAGTGTCTTGCCAAAGGACACAACGACAGCGACAGACGGGGTTCGGACCGGTCACTTAACTCCTGCCACCGTCGCCCCAGATGATGGGTTTTTGTGAAATGTGAAGTTTTATGCAATAAAATAACAAAAAGGAAAACCACAAACGTATTATTTATTATAGAAAAAATATTTTGTTGAAAATACAAGTCATGTTTCTTTTTTATTTGATCAGACTGGATTGTAGATTACTAAACGTAGAGCAGCCTAAACCTATAAATGACCCTAACAAGCTTCCCTGCAAACAGTCAACGTGGACGTGCAGGTCATGTCTATATTGAGTCCGTCGGTCTAGACCACGTCTGTAGGACGACCTAACTAGGTCTTTGCACAGTGGCGTGGGGAAACTCGTTTCATCAATACATTTGCAGTAGTCGGTAGTCGTGAGTCAAGATGGGTGAGTCCATGAACGTTCAATGACAGTGTGACGTAGATCTGTCAGGCTTTTCAAATCCTCGCATTTCAACGTCTGTTTTCTATCAGAAGCTAAAGCAGGAGATAGGTGTAGAAGACTATTTTCATGTTCTGCCTGCATGAAAAACCAATTCTAATCAGAAATAATCATAAAAAAATGTTTTGTCAGTGTCCCACACCTTTAAGGGCTCAAAACAAAATGTAAAATCCACCAGTTTTCCTCTAAATGTAAGCAGTTCTGAGGCTGAAGTGGTTGGAACAAAAGCTGTGTGGGCTGATGGAGGCACATTGTCACTGTGCAGGACACTTGCTGTGTTTTCTCATCTGCCAGTTAGCTCCTGTTGATTACAGCTGGCTGCTGGGAAGAGCAAAATTAATCAGTGATGTCAGATCATATGCAGATCATCTGATCATGCACAAGAAAACAGTGAAACAATGTGTGCAGAATGTGCAACGAAAACCCTTCACATTGCTAGAAATGCCACTTTGGAAAACCTTCACATCTACTTTCATTGCCAAGCGTGTCTTCACTGAAAGCTTATATTGCAGAGTTGTCTTTGTTTAAAAAGAACAACTTCAGCAAACACTCCATCTGAAGTTTTATTGTCGGGTCTTTTAGCAGAGTTGGTATTCAGAAAAGTTTGTCTTTTGATAAACAGACCTGTGGCTGTTGTCATGTGATTAAAGGAGATTAAAGGAGACCTAATATGCTAAACTTACCTTTAGCATCCTTTAGTGCTGCCATGTGGTTAGGCATGAGCCTGAGCCACCTCAACTGGCTCCTCTAACACAATTTGTTTCAAAAAGTCACGTCACAAATGAGAAAATTAGAATACAGCCCCCTATCATGTTGAAGAGGAGCAGCGGCTCTACTCCAAGCCCCACCCAGGAGCTTCTCAGCATGGATGGGCGTGGCCAGCTCCAGATTGTTTACTTAAAGTGACATGAACATGGTTCGAAGGTAAAGAAACTCAACAATAAAACTGGTAAAACTGATTTATGTGAGCCATTTTTGTTTTGTATCGACCTATTAGGGGAGCAGTAGCTCAGAAGGTAGAAAGGGTTGTCCAGTAATCTGAGGGTTGTAGGATTAATCCTGGCAGAGAATACTGCTGTCAGTGCACTCCAGGGCAGCTGTGGCTACATTGTAGCTCATCGTCTCTAGTGTGTGCATGAGCGAATGACTGATTGTGTTGTGAAGAAAAAAGAAAAAGTCAATATGTTCCCTTTAAATCATAAAGATCAGTAGGTTTTTGACCAAAGTATCTAAAATAGTCCTTTGGATGCAAAAGTGTACAAACATGGAAAGTCAATGTGCTCTGATTTCTATGCCAGAACACAGTAGCAGATCAGAAAGCAGCAATTTCATTAAAACAAAAACATACCCTAAAAAAAAGTAACAAGATTTGAGTAAAAAAATCTGTCACTTTAGCTAAGCAAGGTTTATAACAACAAATATTTTATTGTGGTTTGCTCATAGTTTCAGGTAAAACTTCGTGTAGGAAGCAGTTTTGAGAAGAGAACACAAACAGTTGGTTCCTGACTTTCTCCACAGTAGGCCACTTCACAGCAGGGCTTTCGCTACTGGAGGTGTAGTATCACAGCTGGAGAGACACCTGAATGGTGCCTCAGGAGAGCACTGAAGAAATGACACAAAAGGGATTTTTTTCTTTACAGCGTTTCAACAATGATGGATGGGAAACCTTGAAGACTTGGATTTAATGTTTGTATTTGACATTTGTATTACTGCTGTGAAAGTGGACACATGCACAGAAGCCAGCTGAAGGATTTGAACAGTTGCTCTCTTATTTCCTCCTGTAATCATCATTTTTTTGTATCACATTATAGGATCATAACACAATTTCCAGTACATAACTGACATTACTATAAGTTCAATCTAAATAATAATTCCTTTTTACAGTTAATAGGGTTGCTGGCCAAGTAATCTCTGTAGGAATTAAACAAATAGATTGTGCACGTGGATGCTGACAGTCAGCCCTCCTGGAACATCTCTGGAAGATTTCAGGACTTCAGTGCATGTGTGAAGATGGCTCACATTTTTTACCATCTGGGGCAGGGAGTGTTGTGTGGGAGAGATATGGATCAGAACAAAAAAAACGTAGTGAGGATAAGGTTGCACATGTTGCCGTTGTACTGAATTTTTTACTGCAATAAAAGCATCCTTCTGAAATCAAATGGTTGCTTTGTTTTTCTATTTCTAATTTTTTTTTCCTAAAATAGGTCTTTATTGGATAATTTTATAGTTTATGTTTTAGGTACATATTTTTATTAAATCTTCCCGACTCCTGATGTTACGGCAGCGTAGAGCTGCCACCCACACAAAATAAAATTGGAGCGATATCATGTTATAACATATTAACTTTATTGTTCTAACAATATAACTTTCACATTTGTACAATATACTATCGTGTTCTAACAATATAATTATCATGTTTTTACAATATAATTATCACGTTTTTACAATATACTATCATGTTCTAACAATATAATTATCACTTTTGTAAAATATATTTATATTGTACAAACGTGAAAGTTATATTGTTAGAACAATAAAGTTAATATGTTATAACATGATATCGCTCCAATTTTATTTTGTGTGGGTGGCAGCTCTACCCTGCCGTATGATGTAACTTTTTCACCATCCAGTAAATAATGAACCACTCCTTAAAGCTGAAACTGCATAAATCATGCTTTGATAGCACATCATAGTGAAGGAGAGTAAAAGATCAAGTAAAAATATAGGTATAATAAATTTTAGAGAAAGTGGAGCTTCTAGTTAAAAACATGTAAAGAGTCCACAGTTGAAATGCTGTAGTTAGATTTCATCATACATATTTGCATATATCTCTATAGACTGTAAGTGTGTAATTCAGTAAGAACATACTTTGATTCAACCTGAAGTATTTGACACTGGATGTTGTAACTAAATCAACTTAGAGCAGACATTCAATGTACTATGAAAANATGCGTTCGGGTACAACACTGGTTGTTGTTTTAATGTCCGGGAATCAGCAGGGGGCGTCTCAGCTAGTTTAAGCTAAACATTAGCATTAGCAACACTACCACACACCAGAAGCTCCTCCAGGCTTGTGTTATTTGTGGAGATAAACCATCCACGTTGCAAGTTACTGGTAGAGTTGCGTTTCTGTTATCCAATCCAGGGCGAGATGTCCAAATATCAGGAAATTAGACTCCAAAACCTGTCGTCTGAAGCTCAGCTGTGATGTGGGCAACATTTAGGTCTGAGAATGGTGCACTGATATATTTGTCCCCTCGAGAACGACTTACAAGGCATTCATTCCTACCTGAGACCACTGCAAATGTATTGATTAAACATGTTTTACTCCTTTAAAAACAGCTGGTAATCTTGTTCTCCTGTTGTTCTGCTCACTTGTATTGTTTGTCCTTAACAAGTAGAGCTGCTCTTGTCTCAACGTCTTCTCAAGTTATTAGAAAATGAGCACTGCAATTTAGTACTGATGAATTACACTTTATCATTATGAAGTCCACAGGCAAAGGGTGATAGTTTGTTGCTCAGCGTAAAGTCAATTACAGAGTCAAATTATAGTATAGTAAACCACAGAGGACACATAAAAGAAAAATTATTGCTTATATAAAAACCCATTCGTTACTCGTGGGCCGTTTTCTATATGGCGTTCATCTTGAATTCCTGTGTTTCACGAAGGCAGAGATTCCCATCATCCATGCATCTGTGATTACATCTAATGTATTTGTGGTGCAGCTTTTTGATTTTAATTACGTGGCTTTCATTGAATGTGAGCAAACCTCACAATCGCAGTTTTTCAGGTGTGTAAATATTTACCTTGGCAAACACTGGGAAACGCTGACAAAGCAGTAACAGGCAACAAAGTGTGAATCACACTGCTTTTAAAGGCAGGAATGGGTGAGGGAGTTTTCATAAAATGTGAGCTTTTATAGTTTAATCAGCTCCCCAGCACTTTTACTAGATGGGCTCATAAGAATATCTGGACCAAGGCAACCTTTTCTTTTTTTTTTTTTTTTTGCTCTGTAGTGCAGCGTAAGTAGATTTGTGACTGATTTCACGACAGGAAACAATGAAATGGTTCTGAAAGGCCGACACAAACAGTCATGAATATACACTTCTAAGTTCAGTTAGGTTCTCAAATGAAGTTTAAATCCTTTACATATTTACACAACAAGAAAAGTTGGATCTTTGGTTTGTCTCTGAGGTTGTGAACAGCTAATCTCTTACCTGTTGTAGATAAATGGCTTTGAGTTTATCTCAGTTTGCAGAATAAGAGAATGTAATATTTCAATATTTTATTTACTGTAATGAGAGATTATTTCTGATGAGCTAAGGGCTAAATTCAAGACTTAAAGGTACATTATGTAATAATGAAGTAAGACTGACATCCTGTGGTCAAATTTGGTTACTGCAGCCCATTTTACAAACACACGAGACACTTTCTCAATCCCATTCCATGAGTTTCATTGTTGTCGCCAGCTACGGCTCTAGATGTCAAGACGAGTCATACGCAGTAAGTTGATCAGTAGATAAATACATTTCACTGTAATATTTAATATTGTTGGTAATTGAAAAAGTAGCTTGAGCTATTTTTGAAGCTATTTGCTTCCAATTCACTGTTAGCATTGTTAGCTCAACGTTAGCCTCTTGCCAACTTCACCTAATATTAGATTAAATCAAAAAGATTCTGTGGCTTTAGTTCATGAAATAACTTCTGGGTCGCTCCTGTTTACTGGCTAACATTCTTTCCACAACCCTGCTGCACTTTTGCCAGCCGGCGTTAAATTACAAATGCCAGCGTTGAAGCTTACTCGGCATAGACACTACGACCCCACAGGCTCACCTATTGTAAACAATGACTGCAGCCCTCTTTGGACATTTTGAAAGGAGAACAATTGACAACTCCTCAGCCGGCTGAGAAGGAAATCTGTTTCAGTGTAACCTTCCTTCCAACATGATTGAGACATTAGACTGTTTTTGTCATTATTTTACTGTAAAATTCATACATATTGTACCTTTAAATGGACTACAACAAAAATAAATCATACTGTCATGCAACAGCTGGTATAAATCTTTCTATTCCCAACAATAAATAAATTTTTTCTGGCAGAATTACAACGCTGCTGCTGCTATTTTGCTAATGACGTAGAGGTCTATAAACATGCACCGCAAAATTGACATAGATATGAATGCTTGTAAACTAGCATTGACTTGATCGACAATGAGATTAGTGGAACTACTTTAAAACGGCAGTGATCCACTTTTGTTTTTGCCGTACTCTCAGTTTCTAGTTGAGGTCATTCAAATAGCATCTACAAAAAAAATTAATTCTACTTGTAACATTTGTTAAATACATTTCCACTTTTCTCTGTCTCAATGATGAGTTGAAATATCTCACCACTTTGCTCATGGGTTGGATCAAGTGAGAGGTCCTTGCTCCAGTTTTTAGTGAAAAAGAAGGAGCTGAGACAGGAAGGCATAACTCTAAAATGACTAAACTCTCTATATTCCAGTTCTTATGAGGTTTGGATTTGATAAAATAAAAAATAACAGCTTGGATACGAGCAGCTAAAATAAGCTTAGGGTGACCTGGCTCAGCTTCAGAGATAAGGTGAAAAGCTTTGTCCTTTAGAGGGAAGCCCAGAGGCAGCTCTGCAAGCTCGTCTGCATTAAAAATGAGCCAGACGAGGTAGTTTGGGCATGAACTAGGATACATAGTAAATTGGTATTTATTATCAAATTAGTGCATTTTAGTAATTAAGTCTACCAGAGACCATGTGTATTACTGGAAAAGCCTAGATTTTATTCATTGAATTATATATTTGATACATTTTTAATGATAAGTAAGCCAGAATGTAAACCCTAGAACGGCCACCATATTTTGACTGCTGCGTTTCAAGATCAATTAATTCACCTTGTAAGTTTATATTTCAGATATTATTTAATTTAATTAGCTGAATGATGTTTTTTCAATCAAAAATACCCAAATAGACTCAGAATCATAACTGTCCACATCATCTTTCTACTGTCTTTTTACGCCTTTGTGCCATTTTCTCGGTTCTTTTATATTTTAGTTATTAAAGACAAAAATAACAAAATTATGAGGAACAGAAAGACGGATCAAATGCTGGAAATGCTCTTTGACTGTAAAATTTCCCAGTCTTGGCGTTTAATTTTTTTCTGGCTCAGGCAAACCAGTGAGAAAATCACTGGCAGTCAAAATGACTGCCTCTGGCCAAAATAGGTAGAAATGATCATATTGTGTCTTTCTTTTGCACAATAAACATCAAATCCACAAAAATTACACAAATTTAGGAAAGCTCAGGGACTAGCAAGGCTGTATTTGTTAAAGTAATTAAACATGCAAATTGCAAAACAGTCAGAACGACAGCCAAGGCAGTTTTAGTGTTCAGCACGATTCCTTTTCACTGATAAAACCTTAATATTTTATTATATCCTGCAAAAAACTAAAATCAGAGGTGGGAGTAGAGCACTTTAGCTGTCTCAATACAGACTGAAGAGGCTTTGAGCTTTTGTGCACGTCAGTCTGTGAGAGAGCAAGTTCCCGCTCCTTTATAAAAATATCATCATGACCATCCATTTCCTGTAAAATCTCAGGACTCTAAGTCACCGTGATGAGTGGAAGGCCTGCCTCCTGTAATGAATGTAAGAAAAGTGCTGGCTGTTCCTTAAAAGGTCCTTGATATTGTGTGAGTGTGTGTCTGCATGTGTGTATGTGTTTGTGTGTGTGTGTGTTTTATCCAACTATATTTCATGTAGGGTCATTTACCTTCCCCCCCTCTAAGCTGTTTTGTAACCTTGGGCTAAAGTGTGAGTATTGCAGTGATTTAGAGGCTCATATAAGCTGTCATGTGCACAAAAATCAAGACAGACACACAGAGAGAAAGAGAGAAAGTGAGTGGTTGCATAGAGCTTCTGTATCTATGAAGGGGTGTGTGTTCGTACGCTGGTGGATGTGTGTTTTCCCACATATTGTCTCCATACATCATCACAAATTCCTCAGCCTCCAATGAAGCCTCGCTCTCTTTTTAACACATCAATCATTCAGCCATAAAATACCACGATAATCAGCAATTGGACAGAAAAAAACAATTTCCTGAATTTTACAAGTGAATCCAAAAGCACAGGAGCAGGAGGGTCTTTTCCCCTTCTGCTACATTTCACTGTAGCTTAAATGGAAAAGGATGATTACTTTTCATGCGGGAAAAAAGCTTTAAGGGAAGAAACAGATAAAAATAAAAAGGTGGTGAAGCAATGAGATAAAGTTGTGGATGTAGGAAAAAATTTGTGTAAAAGGCAGAAAAACACCAAAGATAGTAATTGAGGGACAGGTCTGGGGAAGGATGACGGCGAGGACTGTCACCGTACGGTGGCCATCACTCTAAAAATAGGCAGCACGGTACAGGCCAGAGCATTTAAATTAGTGTTTGTGTATGTGGAGGCATGTGAGGGAGAGTGAGTGAGTGACAGTGGCCTTCAGCAGACGGACTGAATCTATCACGTTTTGTTTAGGAAAGTGCAGAATCTCAAGTTCCACAGATTAATGACTCCAGGCCTGAGTAAGAGACTTTAGACCCTTCAGAAGAGACCAGCCCATCGTCTTTTTACCTCTTCCTTATTTATTTATCGAAGTCATGATCTTTGTCAAAAAGGTGTCCAACTTTTTCCTCTTCCATGTGTTTGTGCTCACATTTCCTCATTTTGTGTGTGCGTGGGTGCATGCGTGCATGCATGCACGCGTGTGCGTGCGTGCATGTGTGTGCTGCCTATCAGAACAGCATCACACTCACAGCCGAGCGAGTAAATGAGCAGGGTGACACGCAGAGCCGTTATCTTCGCTGACAGGTCGTATGTGTCAGTGACATGATAAGGGCTTTCTCGGGTGGCACTTTACATTCAGGTGATACGTTTAGAATGAAAGATTTTGGAAGAAGAAAGGTAAGAAAAAAAAGATGACACTGATTAAAAATAATAACCTAATGGACATGATTAAATATGTCAGAAATAATGTAAAAAATATTTTAGTAATCATATGAATAACATGTTTTGCTGTCAACGAAAACTAACATGCAAACTTAAGTGGGTTTTTGGTCTTTGTGACTGTTTATTTTATTGAATATGAAAAAAGAGAGTTCAACAATAGTTGCAGAGTAGTCAAGTGCCCACCCAGAGGGTTGCAGGTTCGTGTCCCATGTCCTTGGGCAAGACACTTTGCCTGCTGGTGGTGGTCAGAGGGTATTGTGATGTGGAGGTACGGATTGTCTTTCTCTTTTTTCTCATCCGTTTATAGCGTTCAGTCATCTTAGTAGCTAGTATGGCTAGCGTTAGCTTCCAGCTTCTTAAACATCTAAAAATCACATAAACTATGTCAAATCCCGTGTTTTTCTAAATAAAAGTTAATAAGATTAACCAAATCTAATTATTTTCTTATTAAATGTAAGTGTATATTTGCATCTCAATAAAGCAAACTATATTTGAAACAATTTACAACAGAGGGACCGGTGGCAGCTGTGACTATAATGCAGCTCATCATCACCAGCATGTGAATGTGTGTGTGAATGGGTGGATGACTGGATAGTTGTAAAGTGCCTTGGGGGGTTGCAGGTCATTTACCAAATATTTCAAAGTGGGATTATAAAGATTATGAAGCAGTCGCTCGGTTTGGAAACAAAAGAAGAAACCTAAGTAAAAATGTTTTTCTTGTCCAGACGAAGGCCAGGTTGGCTGAAACTAGTTGACATAATTTTATTTGACTAACCATGGATAAACAAAGGTTTATTAATCATCATCATCATCCTCCTCATGAGTGCCTCAGGTCACTTTTCTCAAGCTATACATAGATCCCTCAACTGAAGAGCACCAGAAGTATTTATACTCTTTCGCACCCAAGAAGCACTCCATGTTTGCTGTCTTTTGATCTAATGTGTTGAATTTTACCTTTGAAGTGTTTTTTTGGGGGGGAAGCACAAATTACCAGAGAAGTGAAAATTCACCATGTTGTACTGATTCACTGATGAGTGATGAGACTTAATTATGACTATATTGATAAAAATCCTAAATATTTAGCCATTTAATATTATGTATAAATGTAGATATTTATTATTGTGCTGAAATAAGCTGAGCAACTGACTGGTTGCATTTAGTGAGTTTATCAACACCCCCCAACGCAACTCAGGGATAAAGAGGAAACTAGAACTTACATGAATTCACATAAATTGTTGTTCTTACTAAAATCCCAAATAGCAATGAAGCAAATTTCTCTGAACAAACAACCCAAAAAGTGGCACTGGGTTTGGGACGCAGCCTGCAGCTGAGGTCAGAGTTGTATGTTAGTGCTGCAGTATGCAGACAGGACACACATGTTGTGTCGTCCGCCAACACTCATTAACACTGCATGGCCCTTTGGACAGCAGTGTTTAGCATTCTATAATGAGTTTCCCTCCAGAGCAGCAGGCTTGAATGTCACTCACAGTCAAATACAATTTGTGTTTGGAGGTGGTGATGTGTGGGTGGGTGGTACAGTGGGCATCTTGTCTGTTTTCTGATGACAAAAGACAAGGTAAAGTGCTTTTAAACGCCTCCTATTAAAATAGGTGCGAGCAAACAGAGAGAAGAAAAGACAGAGAGAGCTTTCATGAAGAGTCCACCCCGGTGTTTTAGGGGGATGTGGTTTTTGAAGTGGTACTCTGGACAGACCACATACCAAAATAAATGCTTTGTCTCCAGTAATAATGCACATTTGGGTAGGACAGAGTTTATTGTTCAGAATAGACCTCACTAGTTTTCAAAAAACCTTAAACTGCATTCAAAACCTCAAAAGCATTACTTAGTGAGAAAGAGATTATGAGCTTATGGAATAGACTCATAGAGCTGTTTTACATTAGCCACCCATAACCTAATGGAATCATTCTGCAGCATCTTTGGGAAAAAAGAAAATCTACAACAGTGTTCTTACCAGCTTTTGTTTTCCTGACAAGTGATTTGTTGTGTTATGCAAAATAATAGCTGCTCTTTTTGTACAGGCATGGCGCAGTGTTGATCTAGCACCACAAAACCCTGTTAGTTAGCAGGTGTGGAGAGGTTTTCCGTGTTTCCAGCCAACACAGAACCAGTGAGGATCTCGCTCAATAAATCTGCATGCATTTCAGTGGAAAATAAGCTGGTGGGGTTCCAAAATATTTGCTCCTAAATAAAATCAACCCATAGGATCACTGGTGTAGAGNGGCAAAGTGAGTTGAAGCAACCTAAAGTGCCCCATGGCAACACAAGTACGTTCAACGGGGCTCAAGATTAGGAAATAATATCAGCTGATTACAAAGAGGGAAAAGCAGAGACTTGAGCATTCTAGTTTGCTTCATAATCTCAATACGTTTCCTGAGTCCCTCCTTTAGAAAAAAGGACCCTTCATATCAAAATCTTCCCCCTCTGGCTTATAGCGTCTCTTTACACCAACAGATTGGTTGAGCATCTGGATCACTGCAGATACTGCCCTGAGAGGCCCGTTTATCTCTAACTTCATCCTCCACTCACTCATGAACAAGACCCAGAGATACTTACAGTACTCTACCAGAGGCAGGACCTTAGGTAGATGTAACCCAGTGTGGATAAAAACATAAATATTCATACTTTATTAAAACACTCATTTCACAATGAGAATAAATAGTGATAAGAAGATAAATAAATAAAAGTAAGTTCATTACATACATTTATAAACAGTTAAAACCCATAATGACAAAAGATTAGATGCTGTTAATTTACATCTAACATCTTTAGAGCCAATAATAGTCTGATATCATATCAGCCAATAAAGACAAGTGTCCATGACCTCTGCATGGCCTGTGCTTGCTCCTTAGACGAGCCAAAGACACCATCAGGGTTATTTTCCCTGTGGTGAATGAGCTAATGGTGCAGTAGCCTTTTTTGTTGGAAAATAATCAGAATTCAATATTGATGTCCAAAGGCTGTGAGTCCACATTAGTCCAGGGAAATCCTGTGTAGCATGTGCAGACTTTTCATGATCAATTTTTTCCTCTGGACCAGTTTGAGTCTTGAGAACCAACGATCCACTCTCCAGTACTGGATGGCGAGCCCTAGCCCAACGAGCCGAACAAACTGGTTGATTGTGACCGATTGGTTGCAAATTGGTTGATGTGAACTTTGAGCTCCATACTCACATTGAAGGACCACAACAAACATTGACCACCCTAGAGAACTATACAACAACGAGAATCTGGGGATTTTTTTTTCATGTTCTAGCATGCTCTATTGCAGCGGCTCCCAAACTTATTTAGCCGCGCCCCCCTTCTATGTCCCGACCGTGTTGACGCACCCCCTTCCCCCAAAAACATGTTTCCAAGAAAGACAAAAAAAGACTTGCAGCACAATCAGTGTGTTTGTTTCTGACCACAACTCACAGCCTCCTACTAAGTCTGGGACCTGAAGAAGCCTCTAGGATGAGAGGCTAAATGTCTTCAAGATAACCAGAAAAGTCCAGCTGTTTTCAGCTGAAATTCTCAGGATGTCCAGGATGACTGTGAATAAGTGAAACTATGTAGCTGCTGTCAGTGACCATATAACAGGTTTTAATAATTAAAACTCTCAACAGACTAAATAGTGCAGAAAAGCAAAAACTAATCTCACAACTTTGCGTGTTGAGATTTATTTATTATTTATTTATTTATTTATTAGCCGCATTGGCTCCTAGCGGGTGGAAGTGGAGATTAGCTGCGTTTGACGTGTTTTTATTTCTGCAGTGAGCCATAAACCTCACCTCACTCCGCCTGGTGTTTGTTCTTCAAAAGTCATATTAAATCGACTGTGTTGACGCGTTTTAACGAGCTTCCTCCGCGCGGTATTTTTGTCGTTGCAGGATGCGTCACTTTCTCGCGGTAAATGTTCGGCAGACGGGTTTACATTTTTGCCGCTGCACGTCTGCACAGTGAGAGAGGGGAGGGGGGTGACGCGCTGCTGCACTCAGGGTCTCTGCAGGCTGCAGTAGGAGCGACAGACGGCTCTGAAAGGCGTTCATCATCACGTTTTTTCAGGTTAAAGTCATACTTTAGAACGCCTCCGCAGCTGCATATTTTCCATGTTTGCACGGTACGTCCAACCCTAATATACACATCTGTATTGTGTGGGGGAAAAAAACATTGTAATTGTGTAATGACACCGCCATTACAGTTTTTACCTCGCGCACCCCGTAGTGGCAGCACCACACTTCGGGACTCCCTGCTCTATTGTAATTATCTGTGCTTTTCTATTGCAAGTAAATGCACATTTTCCCATACAAATTGTGTATGCATGTCATGTTGTCTCACACCCTAGGCTCCTATGAAATTGGAGTCTCCCAGATCTTGTCCAAATAGGCCTCTTATTATAATACGAAGATTATTAGTAACTGTTAGCATCTAAGGTAGTAGGTGCAGTCCTCGGTCAAAGGTATGAAGACAATAAGGTTCACCCCTGTGCCTCCAAACGTTTGTCCCCAGCAGAAGGAAATTATGACATTGGAGCGTTAGCAACCAGTTATGTCAATTTTACATGCTGAAACTATAGCATGGACCTTGGTTATGTCTATGTGGGCTGGTTCAGTTCAATCCAGTCTGGTGTAGCTTTTAGGAGAATAGTAATTGTGAAAACCTCTTGTCAGGTACAAGGACATCTTTAAAATAGTAGCAATACATGGAGAAGAATCTCCATTTGTGACTGTTTTATTATTGTATAATGAGATATGAAGAGGGTTCCCTCTACCAGCCTCATGCATTATTTCCCCTTCATTAGGATGGTAAGTAGCAAGTGGTTTTGAGCCAAAGAGAGACAACAAGGAACAGGGATAAATTAGCAGCTAAGAAAGAGAGATCTGCACGGCGGTAGAAATTAGGAGTGGCACACAGTGCTTTATCTTGTCTGGATGTTGTAGGATTTTAGAACAAAGAAAATCTATTCAAATGAGCGGTACACACAAACAAAAGCTTCTGAGGTGTTTCACTTGACTGATCGATGGCTTGCCAAACATCATCTACTTATTTTATTTTTTGGTCGTGTGTTTGTCCTTCCCAGTGGTTCAGGCAGACTGAGGACATGAACATGAAAGACACTGTAAAGGCAACACCAACAATAAGTCGTGATTGATTTTGTCCCCTGCCATTTGGAGGAAGAGACAAACACATTCCCCACAGGGCCTGGTGAGATAGATTGTGTATCAAGAATGTCATTGTTACAGAAAAGCACATTTTCCCTGACAAGGCAGTCCTATTCCTCCTCCTCCTCTCCTCCTGTCTCACAATGGTGAATTCTGCCTGATAGATAATATTGTTTCCGATTAAACGGTTATCACGCTTTCCTTTTTTATCTTGACCAACACTGAATACACACGCATGTTGAGATTAGGTAAAACTGTGGGTGCATGACTCTCTCATTATGTTTATCAAAGCCAGCAGGGAGGAGATTTATAATCAGCTGGATTGAACTTTAAAGACGACAGCTATTATACTTTAAAATCTGAGAAACCCGTAAAGGTATAGTTCAAAGATTTTAGGCATGTTTCAGTAAAAAGATAATGGATTTGATTTATACATCGCTTTTCAAGGCACTCAAAGCCCTTTCCATTATTGCTAGTGATGGTAAGCTACTACGTAGCCACAGCTGCTCTAGGGCGGTCTGACAGAGGCGAGCGAAGCTGCCATTTGTGCCATCGGCAACATAGGCAAGTGTCTTGCCCAAGGGCACAACAGCAGAATACCCTGGAGGGAGCTGGGATCAATCCCGCAATCCTCCGATCACTTGGCAACTCGCTCTACTTCCTGAGCTACTGCTGCCCAAAAATGAACATTAGTTGTGACCAGACTGTGGAATGCAGACATGTTTTTTTACTGAAAATAGCAGGAATGCTAAATCTAGCTTTTCATGAAAGTTGAAAGCACAAAGAGCTGCAGCAGCAGCTAGCTAGAGCACTCCCAGAAAAAACACAAACTGCACAAAGATGATTTAAGATCATGAAAAGAATTAGGACAAATGTTGACATGAGGTACTAGCTCATCAGTCTGATCAGAACTAATCTCTATCCCTTCACTTAATTATTTTCAACAGATCAGATTGTAATTGTACCATTTTACTTCGCAAGATGGTAAATGGCCTGTATTGATATAGTGCCTTATAAGTTGCTTTACAAGCCAAACAGTCATTCACCCGTTCACACACTGGTGATAAACTACAATGAAGCCACAGCTGCCCAGGGGACGCACTGACAGAAGCGAGGCTGCCGTACTCTGGAGCCACCGGTCCCTCTGACCATCACCAGCAGGCAAGGTGGGTTAAGTGTCTTGCCAAAGGACACAACGACTGCGACAGACGGGGTTCGGACCGGGCACTTAACTCCTCTGCCACCGTCGCCCCAGATGATGGGTTTTTGTGAAATGTGAAGTTTTATGCAATAAAATAACAAAAAGGAAAACCACAAACTTACTATTTATTATACAAAAAATATTTTGTTGAAAATACAAGTCATGTTTCTTTTTAATTTGATCAGACTGGATTGTAGATTACTAAACGTAGAGCAGCCTAAACCTATAAATGACCCTAACAAGCTTCCCTGCAAACAGTCAATGTGGACGTGCAGGTCATGTCTATATTGAGTCCGTCGGTCTAGACCACGTCTGTAGGACGACCTAACTAGGTCTTTGCACAGTGGCGTGGGGAAACTCGTTTCATCAATACATTTGCAGTAGTCAGTAGTCGTGAGTCAAGATGGGTGAGTCCATGAACGTTCAATGACAGTGTGACGTAGATCTGTCAGGCTTTTCAAATCCTCGCGTTTCAACGTCTGTTTTCTATCAGAAGCTAATGCAGGAGATAGGTGTAGAAGACTATTTTCATGTTCTGCCTGCATGAAAAACCAATTCTAATCAGAAATAATCATTAAAAAATGTTTTGTCAGTGTTCCACACCTTTAAGGGCTCAAAACAAAATGTAAAATCCATCAGTTTTCCTCTAAATGTAAGCAGTTCTGAGGCTGAAGTGGTTGGAACAAAAGCTGTGTGGGCTGATGGAGGCACATTGTCACTGTGCAGGACACTTGCTGTGTTTTCTCATCTGCCAGTTAGCTCCTGTTGATTACAGCTGGCTGCTGGGAAGAGCAAAATTAATCAGTGATGTCAGATCATATGCAGATCATCTGATCATGCACAAGAAAACAGTGAAACAATGTGTGCAGAATGTGCAACGAAAACCCTTCACATTGCTAGAAATGCCACTTTGGAAAACCTTCACATCTACTTTCATTGCCAAGCGTGTCTTCACTGAAAGCTTATATTGCAGAGTTGTCTTTGTTTAAAAAGAACAACTTCAGCAAACACTCCATCTGAAGTTTTATTGTCGGGTCTTTTAGCAGAGTTGATATTCAGAAAAGTTTGTCTTTTGATAAACAGACCTGTGGCTGTTGTCATGTGATTAAAGGAGATTAAAGGAGACCTAATATGCTAAACTTACCTTTAGCATCCTTTAGTGCTGCCATGTGGTTAGGCATGAGCCTGAGCCACCTCAACTGGCTCCTCTAACACAATTTGTTTCAAAAAGTCACGTCACAAATGAGAAAATTAGAATACAGCCCCCTATCATGTTGAAGAGGAGCAGCGGCTCTACTCCAAGCCCCACCCAGGAGCTTCTCAGCATGGATGGGCGTGGCCAGCTCCAGATTGTTTACTTAAAGTGACATGAACATGGTTCGAAGGTAAAGAAACTCAACAATAAAACTGGAAAAACTGATTTATGTGAGCCATTTTTGTTTTGTATCGACCTATTAGGGGAGCAGTAGCTCAGAAGGTAGAAAGGGTTGTCCAGTAATCTGAGGGTTGTAGGATTAATCCCGGCAGAGAATACTGCTGTCAGTGCGCTCCAGGGCAGCTGTGGCTACATTGTAGCTCATCGTCTCTAGTGTGTGCATGAGCGAATGACTGATTGTGTTGTGAAGAAAAAAGAAAAAGTCAATATGTTCCCTTTAAATCATAAAGATCAGTAGGTTTTTGACCAAAGTATCTAAAATAGTCCTTTGGATGCAAAAGTGTACAAACATGGAAAGTCAATGTGCTCTGATTTCTATGCCAGAACACAGTAGCAGATCAGAAAGCAGCAATTTCATTAAAACAAAAACATACCCTAAAAAAAAGTAACAAGATTTGAGTAAAAAAATCTGTCACTTTAGCTAAGCAAGGTTTATAACAACAAATATTTTATTGTGGTTTGCTCATAGTTTCAGGTAAAACTTCGTGTAGGAAGCAGTTTTGAGAAGAGAACACAAACAGTTGGTTCCTGACTTTCTCCACAGTAGGCCACTTCACAGCAGGGCTTTCGCTACTGGAGGTGTAGTATCACAGCTGGAGAGACACCTGAATGGTGCCTCAGGAGAGCACTGAAGAAATGACACAAAAGGGATTTTTTTCTTTACAGCGTTTCAACAATGATGGATGGGAAACCTTGAAGACTTGGATTTAATGTTTGTATTTGACATTTGTATTACCGCTGTGAAAGTGGACACATGCACAGAAGCCAGCTGAAGCATTTGAACAGTTGCTCTCTTATTTCCTCCTGTAATCATCATTTTTTTGTATCACATTATAGGATCATAACACAATTTCCAGTACATAACTGACATTACTATAAATTCAATCTAAATAATAATTCCTTTTTACAGTTAATAGGGTTGCTGGCCAAGTAATCTCTGTAGGAATTAAACAAATAGATTGTGCACGTGGATGCTGACAGTCAGCCCTCCTGGAACATCTCTGGAAGATTTCAGGACTTCAGTGCATGTGTGAAGATGGCTCACATTTTTTACCATCTGGGGCAGGGAGTGTTGTGTGGGAGAGATATGGATCAGAACAAAAAAAACGTAGTGAGGATAAGGTTGCACATGTTGCCGTTGTACTGAATTTTTTACTGCAATAAAAGCATCCTTCTGAAATCAAATGGTTGCTTTGTTTTTCTATTTCTAAATTTTTTTTCCTAAAATAGGTCTTTATTGGATAATTTTATAGTTTATGTTTTAGGTACATATTTTTATTAAATCTTCCCGACTCCTGATGTTACGGCAGCGTAGAGCTGCCACCCACACAAAATAAAATTGGAGTGATATCATGTTATAACATATTAACTTTGTTGTTCTAACAATATAANCTTTCACATTTGTACAATATACTATCGTGTTCTAACAATATAATTATCATGTTTTTACAATATAATTATCACGTTTTTACAATATACTATCATGTTCTAACAATATAATTATCACTTTTGTAAAATATATTTATATTGTACAAACGTGAAAGTTATATTGTTAGAACAATAAAGTTAATATGTTATAACATGATATCACTCCAATTTTATTTTGTGTGGGTGGCAGCTCTACGCTGCCGTATGATGTAACTTTTTCACCATCCAGTAAATAATGAACCACTCCTTAAAGCTGAAACTGCATAAATCATGCTTTGATAGCACATCATAGTGAAGGAGAGTAAAAGATCAAGTAAAAATATAGGTATAATAAATTTTGGAGAAAGTGGAGCTTCTAGTTAAAAACATGTAAAGAGTCCACAGTTGAAATGCTGTAGTTAGATTTCATCATACATATTTGCATATATCTCTATAGACTGTAAGTGTGTAATTCAGTAAGAACATACTTTGATTCAACCTGAAGTATTTGACACTGGATGTTGTAACTAAATCAACTTAGAGCAGAAATTCAATGTACTATGGAAAAAAAAAAAAAAAAAAAAAAAAAAAAAAAAAAAAAAAAAAAAAAAAAAAAAAAAAAAAAAAAAAAAAAAAAAAAAAAAAAAAAAATATATATATATATATATATATATATATATATATATATATATATATATCATCATCATCATCAAATTTATTTATATAGCCCTTTAAATGCAAACAATGTTGCCCAAAGTCCTTAACAAAAAATAAAATTAAAAATACAATAAAATGACAACAGTCAATTAAAAACATGAAATAAAAACAAAAATAAAATCAGACATAAAAAAATACAAACAGGATAAAAACAGGATCACCCAGTCAACCCAAGGTGTTAAAAGCTTTCGAATAAAAAAAGTCTTAAGTAGCTTTTTAAAAGTAGCAACAGATGATGCTTGTCTAATATTGATTGGCAACGTATTCCAAAGAGTAGGTGCTGCCACAGAGAAAGACCTAAAACCTCTTCTCTGTAGCCGCGCCCTAGGGACATTCAGTGTATGCTGGTCAGCCGATCTCAGCACACGAGATGGAACATACGGCACAAGAAGCTCAGAAAGATAGACAGGTGCAAGGCCATTTAATCATTTATAAGCTAGAACCAAAATCTTAAATTGCACACGAAACTTAACAGGGACCCAGTGTAGAGATGCAAGAACTGGTGTGATGTGATCACATCGACTGGTTCCAGTTAAAAGACGGGCTGCAGCATTCTGAACTAACTGCAATCTGACAATACACCTCTGACTAATGCCATGGTAAAGACTATTGCAGTAATCTAAACGAGAAGTTATGAAGGCATGTATAAGCTTCTCCAAATTCTTCTTAATCAAAAAAGACTTCACCTTATATAGATTTCTCAGCTGAAAAAAGCAAGATCGTTCAACATTATTGATTTGCAAATCAAAATTAAGCTGAGAATCAACCTTAACACCCAGATTAGACACCACATCCTTTGCACCATCTGACAGACCATTCACAAATGACTGTGGAAATACTGGAGAACCACTGGGTGCCAGCATAATTAGCTCTGTCTTAGAATCATTAATCTGCAAGAAATTACAGCTCATCCAGTCTTTAACCTCAGGGAGGCACTTATAAAGCTACTTCCTTAGCTTTAGTGGGAGCATAGACCTGACAGTCATCAGCATAAAAATGAAAGTTGAGGCCATATTTCCTAAAAATAGCTCCAAGTAAAGATTAAAAAGCAGCGGACCGAGTACAGAGCCCTGTGGGACCCCATATTTAAGAGGAGCGTCACTCGAGCTAAAATTTCCAATCCTAACAGTCACATACCTATCTGACAGGTAGGAACTCAGCCAGCGGAGTGCAGAGCCAGTGATACCCACGCACTTCTCAAGACGTTCAAGAAGAATAGCATGATCAAGCGTATCAAAGGCCGCAGTCAAATCAAGGAGCAATAAAAAGACAGATTCACCCGCATCAGTGTAAGTGTAAATGTCATTAAACACTCTCACAAGCGCAGTTTCCGTACTATGCTTTGCTCTAAAACCCGATTGAAAGACTTCTAAGATTTGATTATCATCCAGATAGTCTGACAATTGCTTAAAAACAACTTTAAACAATATAATATA